>JBBPBX010002379.1:18835-46576 GCA_038048925.1 Garcialebias charrua | reverse complement strand
AGAAGATGGATGGATGGATGGATGGTTAAGTCTTGGTTGCAAAAAAGGGGCAGTACATTTTAAAGTTGGAGTACAACTGCTTGGACCAACATGTCCCTTTCAGATTTCAAATGGGTGTACGGTAGGCAGTGGTGGGCACGGTTTTGCTTATCCGCTAATAGCAGAACTAACATTCCGTTTAACGGATTAGCACTTTTGCTAACTTTAAAAACCTTTAGCAGGATTAGCTTCCACTAAATTTTAATCCAGTAAATTCAAGGCCGCTAGTTTTTTTTAAAGAAAGTGCTCCACACTTAACATGTACAGAAGAATGGTGATTTACACAGACAGATGTTATGTTATGCTTTGCAGACCCAGGCAAAGGTAAGTACCACCCGGTGACGTCACCATCCTCGCAGTGCTTTCCCCCCTCATACCTAATGCAAACAGTCTTTGCCTCATGGTGTCAGGTTACAAAAAAAAAAGACAAACATAAATGCCAAACCAAAAAAGAATGGCAAAATAAATGAAAAAGCAATTTTCACACTCAATTATCATACACTTTAAAAAAACAACACATAATTCCTACCCAGCATGCTTTGCAACGTTCACCGTCTTCGGGATGTGGCTCTGTCAAACATTTCACACATCTTTACTTTGATACAAACAGATTTATTACCAAGAGAACATTGATGATGACGCACAGCAACTTTGTACAGGTAGTCCCCGATTTACGAGCGCTCTGAACTACGAGCGTCCGGCTTTACGAGAGCTTCCAGGAACCAAACTACCGACTTGCGAGCTGCCGTTCCGATTTTACGAGAGAACCACATTAGAAAGCGTTGTTCCAAGATACGAGCGAAAATTCCAGAGTTACGAGAATTTACCGTTAGAAACCATTGTTCCGAATAACGAGATGAAAATTCCGTGTTTACGAGAAAACTCCGTTAGAAATCATTGCTCCAAATAACGAGATAAAAATTCCGTGTTTACGAGAAAACTCCGTTAGAAACCATTGTTCCGAATAACGAGATGAAAATTCCGTGTTTACGAGAAAACTCCGTTAGAAACCATTGTTCTGTTTTACGAGAACCGAGTGTTCGTGCCGACGGCTGAATGTCATGTTTCGAAGGGGAGTTTGGGGCAGGAGGTGGAATGTGGGGGGGCGGGGGAGGTGGAGTGGAGGGGGTTGGTTTCGGGGGGGATGGGCGATGGTTGGTTTCGGGTTGGGGGATGGGCGATGGTTGGTTTCGGGTTGGGGGATGGGCGATTTAACCATGCACCTGCACTGGACTTGGACTGGACATGCACACTGCACAAGGCGGGCACGCTGTGGTGGGTGGGGTGGGGGGGGTATGTTTCGCGTGACAAATGGAAAAGTACAACAGCGGAAGGTTACATAGGCACTACTTTACTGTACCCCCACCCCCAAAAATCAAAGGCGGAGTGATTTCATCAGGTACTACATAAGCGAACAGCGCGAAAGCAGCCGCGTGGGTCTACAGTTTGGCGATTTGAGAGACACAGTTACAGTACACATACAGATATTCATTAGCATTAGCTTTGTTAGCATCTTCATTTGAAAGCATGTCTGCAAAGCGAGGAGCTTCTTCTGCTGGTGCGAGCGCTCCTAAAAAGCGTAAGGCCATCACGCTGGAGCAGAAGCTGGACATCATCCAACGAGCGGACAGGGGAGAGTCGACGTCCTCCATCTGCAAAGCTCTGAACCTGGTGAGTACAGTACCACCGTTAGCACGACTCGTAATGGCGGATCGTGAGCGCTTGTTAGCGAGTGTTTTACTGTACACGTGGCTGCGCAGATGAACACTCGTAATGGCGGATCGTGAGCGCTTGTTAGCGAGTGTTTTACTGTACACGTGGCTGCGCAGATGAACACTCGTAATGGCGGATCGTGAGCGCTTGTTAGCGAGTGTTTTACTGTACACGTGGCTGCGCAGATGAACACTCGTAATGGCGGAACATGATGAACACCGTACTGTAATAAGCACCGTAATAAGCATGCAGCGCACGGCAAGCGTCTGTTAGTTAATGACATTTTATTTTTTATTTTAGGTCAGTTCCACAGTCAGCACCATAAAGGCTGACCGCGAGCGCATTTTAGCTAGCGTGAGAGGAGCTGCCCCAATGAGGTCCACGATGATAACAAAGCAACGCACGGGTGTTATCACAGAGATTGAGCGTCTGATGGGTAAGAAAATTTATTTTTTTATTAACAGTACGTACAGTACGCTGTATTGCGTGTTTGTTTACAGGTGTGCTTTGTTTACCTGAGATGTTTGTTTACAGGTGTGCTTTGTTTACCTGAGATGTTTGTTTACAGGTGTGCTTTGTTTACCTGAGATGTTTGTTTACAGGTGTGCTTTGTTTACCTGAGATGTTTGTTTACAGGTGTGCTTTGTTTACCTGAGATGTTTGTTTACAGGTGTGCTTTGTTTACCTGAGATGTTTGTTTACAGGTGTGCTTTGTTTACCTGAGATGTTTGTTTACAGGTGTGCTTTGTTTACCTGAGATGTTTGTTTACAGGTGTGCTTTGTTTACCTGAGATGTTTGTTTACAGGTGTGCTTTGTTTACCTGAGATGTTTGTTTACAGGTGTGCTTTGTTTACCTGAGATGTTTGTTTACAGGTGTGCTTTGTTTACCTGAGATGTTTGTTTACAGGTGTGCTTTGTTTACCTGAGATGTTTGTTTACAGGTGTGCTTTGTTTACCTGAGATGTTTGTTTACAGGTGTGCTTTGTTTACCTGAGATGTTTGTTTACAGGTGTGCTTTGTTTACCTGAGATGTTTGTTTACAGGTGTGCTTTGTTTACCTGAGATGTTTGTTTACAGGTGTGCTTTGTTTACCTGAGATGTTTGTTTACAGGTGTGCTTTGTTTACCTGAGATGTTTGTTTACAGGTGTGCTTTGTTTACCTGAGATGTTTAACACACGGTCACAAGACTTTTATTAATAATAATTTTTATGTTTCTGTAATGTTCAGTACAGTTCATGTTTTAACACACCTGTCTTTTCATGAACAACTTCTAGTCCTTTGGATAGAGGACTGCAACCAGAGGCATATTCCACTGAATCTGATGATGATGCAGGAGAAAGCCCTCAAAATTTACGAGGATATCAAAGCAGAGATGGGGGAGGGCGTGGAGGTGCCCGACTTCCATGCGTCACGGGGGTGGTTTAATCGGTTCCGACAAAGGGCTAATTTGCACAGCATAAAAATCCAAGGTACTATAAGTGAAACATTTCATCTGTGCTTTAATTTTTAACACAGTGTAACATGTGGTTAATCTTGTCCTGTGTGTGTGTTTTTTCACCAGGAGAGGCAGCAGGTGGTGATGCGGCGGCAGCAGCCGCATTCCCAGAAAAACTGGCAGCCATTATAAGGGAGGGGGGATACACACCGCAGCAGGTGTTCAATGTTGATGAGACTGGTCTATTTTGGAAGAGGTTGCCCGACCGCACCTACATCAGCAGGGAGGAAAGAACAGCAGCGGGCCACAAAGTGGGGAAAGACAGGATCACGTTGCTGTTCGGAGCGAATGCTGCTGGTGACTGCAAGTTAAAGCCGCTGTTGGTAAATCATTATGAGAACCCCAGGGCCTTACTGCGTATTGATAAGAAAGATCTGCCGGTGTATTGGGCATCCAACCGTAAGGCCTGGGTTACCCAAGAGGTGTTCTCAAAATGGTTTACCCAACATTTCATCAAGGATGTACAACGCTACTGCAGACGACAGCACATTCGCTTTAACATCCTGTTGTTGTTGGACAATGCACCGGGTCACCCCGCAAATCTGACTGACCTCAACCAAAATGTGAGGGTGGTGTACCTGCCACCCAATACCACCAGTCTCATCCAGCCAATGGACCAGGGGGTGATATCGACCTTCAAGGCCTACTACCTTCAGAGGGTCATCCGCAGTGCTTTGTTGGAAACAGACGACTCTCCAGAGTTCACGTTAAAGGACTTCTGGAAGAAGTACAACCTGCGCCATGCTCTCAGTCACATTGATGAGTCCTGGCATCAGGTGAGGGAGAGCACACTTAACGGTGTGTGGAAAAAGCTCTGTCCACAGTTTTTTGATCCCTCACTTGAGCCCGTGGACTCAATCAGCAGTGTGATTGAGAGTGTGGTGGAGATGAGTAGGAGGATGGAATTGGAGATTGAGGCTGAAGATGTTCGGGAGTTGCTGGCTGAAGAAGGCGAGGAGCTTACGACTGCGGACCTGCAGCAGCTGGAAAGGCAGCCGGTAGAGGAGGAGGAGCAGCAAGAAGAAAGGCCAACCGCTCCGGCCAAGGTCTTCACGAGGCAGGCCTTGGCCAAGATCTTTAAGGAGCAGCAGCACGTCTTGGACCAGTTGGAGGCACTGGACGAGGATGGGGAGAGGTTCGCCAGGGCCTCCCGAGCTGTCCGTGACAGTCTGGCTTGTTACCGGCAGATCCTAGAGGAAAAAAAACAGGAGGCCGCGCAGAGCAGCATGCTGCAGTTTGTAACGAGGGGCACTGCAGCCACGGCCACTGCAGCCACGGCCACTGCAGCCACGGCCACTGCAGCCACGGCCACTGCAGCGACTCTAGGATCTGCTGGAGCAGCAGAAGCAGCAGAGGAAATGCCATCCACCTCTGCTGCTGCACAGCCATCCACCTCTGCTGCTGCAAGCCAGCCGTCAATGGACATCTCCATCTCCAGCTCCAGCTCCAGCTCCAGATCCAGCTCACCCTCTCCCCAGTAAACATCCCTCCGTCCTTCCCCTGCACCTGTCCCCAAAGGTAAAGAAATGTTGCATTTATATTTTGATTTTCTGTTTTATTTTATGTTACTTCATCTGTTAACCCACCTGTCTCTGTTCATGTCCACAGACGTCTGCTGCTCCTGCTCCTCCTCCTCCTCCTCCTCTCCACTCCAGTCATTCAGCCAGCCAGCCTCTGCACCCCTCCACAAAGGTAATGAAAACTTGCTTTTACTTTTTGATTTTGTGTTTTGTTTTTATGTTACTTCATCTGTTAACCCACCTGTCTGTGTTCATGTCCACAGACGTCTCCTCCTCTCCAGCCAGCCTCTGCAACACCTACCTTCACTGACCTCCTGCTCATCTCCCACTAACCTGCACAGCTTCATCATCCAGGTACCGTACAGTACATAATGAAATGTGAATTTAATTTTGCTTTTCTGTTTAGTTTCATGCTACATTTCATCATCCACCTGTGTCTTGTCATGTCCACAGCATCCCTCCAAAGCATTGTGGAAAGGCCGCCCCCTGGTCCAAACATCAGCACACAAACATCACAGTAAGGACAAGTTGTTTTTGGATGTGTTTAATTTATCTGTAAGCACAACACCTTGCTGTCTGTGTGGTTTCATATGTTTCATTACAGTACGTAATGTTAACTTACAAATTTCTGTTTTCTAACAGTGACACCTGCTGCGTTCCCTCCTCTCCTGGGTGTACTGGCATCACACTGACTGAGGGATTAACCCTCCTGGGTGTACTGGCATCACACTGACTGAGGGATTAACCCTCCTGGGTGTACTGGCATCACACTGACTGAGGGATTAACCCTCCTGGGTGTACTGGCATCACACTGACTGAGGGATTAACCCTCCTGGGTGCAATGAAATCACACTGACTGAGGGGATGCTCCATGCCTCCTCCATGCCTCCTCCCATGTCAGACACCTGGACGCCTGTCTGACCACAGTCTGAACACCCGTGCGCTGCCTCCTCTCCTCCACATGAACGTGAGGCCTTTTCACAACTTGTGCATGTGTGTGTGTGTGGGGGGGGTCATCTCTCTGTGTGTAATGTTCACTTCAACATGTGTGTTGTTTGTGTTCACAGACAGACCAGCTCTCCTGCCTCCAGTGGCATCACTGACCCATGTCAGACACCTGGACGCCTGTCTGACCATGCATACCTTCTGCATCCTCGCATCAGGACCAAACACTTGAACTGAACTCACATCCCTCTGAATGATGCTGCTTGTTCCTGCATCATCCTGCATCCTCCAGCATCCTCCATCACATCAGGACCAAACACTTGAACTGAACTCACATCCCTCTGAATGATGCTGCTTGTTCCTGCATCATCCTGCATCCTCCAGCATCCTCCATCACATCAGGACCTGATGCTGCTTGTTCCTGCATCATCCTGCATCCTCCAGCATCCTCCATCACATCAGGACCTCACACCTGCCCTGAACTCATATCTTACGTCGGCTTCTCTGAACTCACATGTTCACATTGATGGTTGCACTGCTGCATAAGCAGTCCCATCTGATCCAGGTTTGAACAGCAACTTTTGACAACCAAAGAGACTACCTTCACTTCAATCAAAGTAAGGGAACTTTCTTTTTTATGCTGTTTCTGTGCTGGCTGGTTCTACCTTTCTAAAGTTCATGGAGTGGACACTACAGTATGGCACTGTTGTTTTTTTAAACATGATGCTTGCTACATCTTTCTGGAGGATGTCACTTGTTTCTGATGTTTGTTTGCAACATGATGCTGATGGATGTCATGTGTTCATGATGGGTGTGACTTGATTCTGATGGATTTGGCTTGTTCATGGTGGGTGTGAGTTGTTCCAGATGCATTTGACCGGTTTCTGATGGATGTGACACATGGTGTCACATGATGTCATATGGGTGTGACTTGAAAACAGTATTCAATGAAAGTACAGTACTGTACTGTACAGTACTGGACAGTACAGTACAGTACTGTACAGTACTGTAGTGCTGGGCAGAAAAGCACTTTTGTACAGTAAAAACTGTACAGGTATGTGTTTATAGATGAATGTGTGGTGTAATGTGCTAGCTAACTGGTTGTAAATAAAGTGTTGTGCATGTTTAAGGATCAGTATGTACGCTTCTTCAGTGTCATGTTGATAAACGGGTGCTTGGCGTCTCGTTAGCGCCCTTTTTCCGATTTGCGAGCGATGTTCCGGTTTAACGAGAGCCACGTGGGTCTGTTCTAATTTTGCGAGCAATGTTCCGGTTTTACGAGAGCCGCGTGGTTTGTTCCAATTTGCGAGCGACGTCCCGGTTTTACGAGAGCCACGTGGCTTGTCCCAATTTGCGAGCGATGTTCCGGTTTTACGAGAGCCACGTGGAGTGTTCCGATTTGCGAGCGATGTTCCGGTTTAACGAGAGCCGCGTGCGGCCGTTCCAAATTACGAGATTTCCGGTTTACGAGCGCCTCGTTGTAACGGATCTCGCTCGTAAATCGGGGACTACCTGTACTTAGTTTATAAAATTAGTTTACCACAAAGAGGATCGCCAAAGTGAGTTACAGTAATTCATTAGATGACAAGAGGGAGACGTCCGACACACATTTAATGTCTCACTCTTCTTCAATGTCAATTTTATTTACATAGAACGTAAGACACCCCTCCCCTCTATCCAGGACATTGGTCTCAGATGCTGTCTGATCAGAGCAAATAAAATCGAGACAACTTACACCCACACTGTGGACTGTTTACTGTTGACCTCTGGCAGAAGGTACCACAGCCTTAGAACCAGAACCACCAGGTTCTACAATAGTTTCATCCCACAAACTATTAGAATGCTGACCTCAGGCCACCAATGAAGTGACCACAATAACAAACACACAACCGCAGTCATACCTCAGTGAAAAAACCTTGCCCAAAATAAGCTGTGTATGGGAATTCACTCAGGTGTGGATGCTGTGTATATTATATATACATATACTGTATGTAGATATCTGTACATGCGTGTATAAAGGTATCATATATCTAGGTGTCTTTAGGAACATTTTAACAAGTCCTTCATTAATTTTTTTAAATTGTTCAGTCAAGAACTTTACATTGTGTCAACTGAGGCCTGTAGAGACATTTGCTGCAAGCACAGGAATGCTGCTGGGCCTGAGGATGTTCCGGACAAGCCCTGACGAGCCATGCGGAGCAGGTGGCATGGGTGTTCTCTATCTTCAACCTCTAACTGTCTCAGGCTACAGATCTGCTCTGTCCCCCTGGAGCATAATAAGAGCTATGCACTTCTCTTCACTTCTCTTCACTGCTTTCATCCCCATCCTCCCTCACAAACTGCTGTGCAAACTGCAAACCCTGAGACTCCCTTTATTTCCACATTTTTTCTGAATAAACAATTCCTGATGGACCCCACACAAAGGGTCAGGCTGGTCCCACACTTCCACAGCCATCAGCGTTAGCTCTGGCTCTCCACAGGACTGTGTGCTGAACCCCCTGCTCTTCACAATGTGCACACATGACTGTGCTCCAGCAACTCCATCCATCCATTATCTTTCGCTTGTTCCGAAGTCGGGTCATGGGGGCAGCAGCTTGAGCAGGGAAGCCCAGACATCTCTTTCCACAGCCACCACTTCCAGCTCTTCTGGGAGGATTCCAAGGCGTTCCCAGGCCAACCAAGAGACATAGTCCCTCCAGCGTGTCCTGGGTCTTCCTCAGGGCCTCCTCTCAGTCGGACATGCAAGAAGCACCTCCCTAGGGAGGCACGCAGGGGGCATCCTTACCAGATGCCCAAACCACCTCAACTGGCCCCTCTCAATGTGGAGGAGCAGTGGTTCTACTCCGAGTTCCAGATCTACTTGCCACTGAAACCAGCTAATGCAGGCTCCCTCCACCCTCTCCTAAAATATCTGGACAGCATTAAGACATGGATAGCTTCAAACTTCCTAAGTTTTAATGATCAGAAGACTGAAGTCATCATCTCCAGCCCTAGCTCAGCTGCCGCCTCTGATCATATAAACTTGGACTCCCTCCAGCCCTATCTCAAGCACTCTGTGAAAAATCTCGGGATGGTTTTTGACTCGGACCTTAAGTTCGATAAACAAATCAGTTCCGTTCTGCAGAAAAGCTTCTTCCAACTGCGGCAGGTAGCTAAACTCAAGCCAGTATTGTCCAGACCTGACCTTGAGACACTAATCCATGCATTCATCACAACCCGCCTGGATTATTGCAATGCATTGTATGCTGGGATCAGCCAGGCCTCCTTCTCACGTCTCCAGCTCGTCCAAAATAAAGCAGCTCAGCTTCTAACCAGTACACGTAGGTCTGAGCACATTACACCAGTTCTCTCCTCCCTTCACTGGCTCCCCGTGCGAACTAGAGTCGACTTTAAAATTCTGTTGTTGACCAACAAATGCCTAAATGGCCTCGCTCCCTTCTACCTCTCCGAGCTGCTGGAACCATGTTCCCTCACGGCCCTGAGATCATCCGATCAGATGCTTTTGGCGGCTCCAAAAACACGACTGAAGCTCCGAGGAGATCGGGCGTTTTCAGTCATCGGCCCCAAACTTTGGAACAACCTGCCCCCCAACATTAGGCAGGCCACCTCCCTTCATCTGTTCAAATCCCTGCTAAAAAAACATATTTTCTCTCTGGCGTTTCATACTGTGTGAGCTGACTTAGTGTATATATTTTATCCTGTGTTTTCATTTTAATGCTGTTCTTATACATTTTTGTTATATTTTTACTGCTGTTAATTTCATAGTTTTACCATTAGTGCATGTTACGGTTTCTGTAATTTTTTAAATCTCTTTGATGTTGTGTGTAAAGCACCTTGATAACAGTTGATCTGTTTTAACTGTGCTCTATAAATAAATATGACTTGACTTTCTCCCGGATAACTGAACTTCTTACCCTATCTTTAAGGGAGAGTCCAGCTACCCTGCGGAGGAAACTCATTTCAACCGCATGTATCCGCAATCTCATTCTTTCGGTCACTACCCAGAGCTTGTGACCATAGGTGAGGGTAGGAACGTAGACCGACCAGTAAACAGAGAGCTTTGCCTTACAGCTCAGCTCTCTCTTCACCACAACGGACCGGTACAGAGTCCGCAATACTGCAGATGCTGCACCAATCCATCTGTCAATCTCACGCTCCCTTCTTCCCTCACTCGTGAACAAAACCCCGAATACTTGAACTTCTCCATTTGAGGCAGAACCTCACCCTCGACCTGAAGAGAGCAATCCACCCTTTTCCAGTTGAGGACCATGCCTCAGATTTGGAGGTGCCGATTCTCATCCCAGCCGCTTCACACTCAGCAGTGAACCGCTCCAGTGAGAGCTGAAGATCACGGCACGAGGACGCCAACAGTACCACATCATTAGCAAAGAGCAGAGATGGAATCCTGAGGCCACCGAACCGGAAACCCTCCAGCAACTCCATTGTCAACTTTGCAGATGACATTACTGTGGTGCTCATATCTGGAGGGGATGAGTTCACCTAGGGGTGTCAAACTCACTTATAAAAGGGGGCAAAATTTAAAACCATTTTGAAACTAAGGGCCAGTTTCAGAAACTACTGGTACACTAACTGAAATCAGATACCCAACATCTTTTCTTGGTCACAGTTTCCTCAACAAGAGTTTGATTGGTCTCATTTGATGTTCTCTGTTGTACTTTTGACATCATAATCAAAGATTACTGAAAAAAATTCAAGAGATAGAAGTATTTAATGTCTAACATATCATCTTGGGGCCAGATACAATGTCAAAAAGGGCCACATTTGGCCCCTGGGCCTAGAGCTTGACACACATGACCTACAGGAACAAAATGGAGCACTTGACTGCATGATGCACGGAAAGCAAATTGCTCCTGAACACAGCTAAAACCAAGAAACTCCTCAAGGATTTCAGAAAAAAGAAATTCAACCACTTTAAATCAAAGGAGGCTATGTGAAGAGGGCTTCAGACTTCTGTTTCCTTGGAGTCTATATCATAGGAGACCTGACCTGGGGTGTAAAGACAGCAGAGCTGGGGAAGAAAGCTCAGCAGAAACTTTATTTCATGAAAGTTCTCAGGAAGAATAACATGTCTCAAAAAGCAGGTGTCCTTCTCCATCAAGAGTGTCCTGTGCCTCTGGTTGTGGTTCTTTAGCTGCACAGAAGCACAGAAGAGAACACTTCAGGGGATGATTAAGGCTGCCTAGGACTTCAATGGATGCTCCCACTTCCCCAGGAAAGCCACAAACATCTTAAAGGACTCCTTGCACTACTCCGATCACATCCTGATGAAACTACTGCCATCAGGCAGATGATGCAGGAGGATTAAAGCAAGGACAAAGAGACTGAAAAATAGCTTCTGTCTCAAAGCCATCAGGGCACTGAAGGCCACTTAGCACCTTCAGTGCAATTATGTGCACTAGATGTATAACAAGTGCAATAATTTATTTCATGTAGTGCTGGATTCCAGTTCTTTTTTATATTGTAAAGAGTTTTTTCTTACATTTTTTTTCTTCTATATAACAACGTATGTAATGTAACAATGACTAAAAATGTTTTCTGACTTTGGGGCCTGTACGGTCTGACATTTAGCTCTGGAGTATTTTTTTAAATTGACAATTTCTATTAGTTTGTAAAATTTAACCTCTAGGTGAACTTAAATGGGACATTCATTCCTTGAAAGATTGACAACTGTCTTCATTTTTTTCCTCTTGTAAAATAATCTTTTTCACTTCAGACTGATGGATTTTGAATTATTTTGAAATGACCATATAACCCTTCCCAGATTGGAGGGCAGCGAGAATTGCTCCTTTAATACACTGCTGAACTTTCTTCCCTTTTGGCAGTGTGTTAACACACACCTGCCTCAGATTTTCTAGAGGAAGTCACATTTGTGTCTATTTAATTAGCAATTACCGGTATATATTAGGAATATCCTTATTTTTCCCAAATTATAATAAATATGCATTTTGTCTATTTTTGAATCATTTTGTGCAGCAGTATGTCACCTGTTGTTATCCAAGGTTTTCTTTAGCTATTTTTAAGTCCTTGAGGGGACCTGATAATAAATGTATTATTATTTGCAAACCACAATAAGTTCCATTTTAAAGTTTGGCCTTTAAAACTTTCTGTTGCTCTGGTGTGAATTAGAAGAATATGAAAAAATTCTGTTTGGATGTCTTTTGTAGACATAATTATATCAATTTGTGCAATTTTACGTAACATTGAGGGGGGAAAAAAGAACAAAAATCTTGCAATAAAGCATGAGATTGCACTTTTTTTTTCCTCCCCAAGATTTAACAAAACCACTACAACTCAATGTGTCAGTCTAAAATGATCTTAGTCTAGAGCTCTGGCATGACAAGTGGAGGGTGATACAGAATGCAAGCATTTGAAATAGACTTTGCAGCACTGCAGACATCCTCCGCCTTCTGAAAGCAATTGCAAATTGCTCATACCTGATGAACTTGGGACATATTTGTGGCACTACATGACTTGATAAATTGACTTTATGAATATGAAATGGAGACATATTACTGTTAAATCATACTAACAGAACATTTTTCCAGTATAAACTTTTTTTGGGCCCTTGCTGATGACTGAATGTTGAAGCATTCAGGAGATATGGCCTTTTGGTTTTGAGTTCCATTTGGAGACTCCGGATGGACACTTTGGAAACCACATGGACAAACCCAAAGAAAAACATGTCCTGAGCAGTAATTTTAAATTTGAATTGGTGATAGGTAAGACGTGATTCTATAGCCTCGTTTAATTTTCCAGTCTCTAACTCAGTCCCTCTATACAGGGGCGGTCTTAGCCTCTTTGGTGCCCTGGGCAAGCACTTTGATCAAGACACACATTTCTCTGCACAACTGACAAGGAAGGTCTGAACCTTTTCTGAACAAGACAATTTACACTATTGCACTTAAAGAAACAAATTAAATTGCACAAATGTCATGTAAATTCTTATCCTTGTGAATCTACACCAGACCTGCTCATTACGTCGATCGCGATCGACCGGTCGATCGCGGAGGCATTACCGGTCGATCGCAGTGTGACATTATTTTATTTATTTTTTCCCCGCAGCGTGACATTAAAAAAATTGTCAGCCAATCAAACATCCCGTTACTTGATTGACATTCAGGGCAACCAATCAGATGACAACTGAATCTTGAGTTTCCGGCTCCCGTCACTTGATTGACATATACGGCAACCAATCAGATGAGAGCTTTAGGTCATGCTCATGCAGTTTCTGAAAAACAATGGCGCGAAGGTGGAACGCAGCGAAACATACTAAGCTAAAACAATCAGATTTCGGACTGTTCATGGAAAATACGACATGGACTTCCCACCGAAAAGCCAGCTGAGAAAGAGAAAGGTGGAGGAACTAAAATCCCAGTTCGGACAGCAGCAACTTCAAAGCGAAACGCCGCCACCATCTTCTGGGTGAGTGACGCTGTGTTGTTTCTCTGCACGCTTAAACATACTGGTTGGGAGTTGACGTGGCTTTATTATTAAAATCAAAAACACCAGATTCTTATAAAGAAAGGGGTGGGGATCAGTTTCTACCATCTTTTTTTTAAAATAAAATTTAAACAATCTATATTGCTGTCACCATCACCCCATTTGGTCCCTACGGGCGACCTGACCCCTGGTGACCCCTGATTTATTACATGTGTTGTGCAAAATTGGCTTATTCAGTTATGCAAGGTACATCAACATAGGTACATTGTACATAAAAAGAATCCTTAATACATTTGAAGATAATTATATGTTTTGCATTTTTGTATTGGGTATATCTTTTTGACTTGTTTTTTTTATAAGTAGCTCGCATGCTGAAAAAGTGTGAGCACCCCTGATCTACACTATTACTTTTCAAAGAAGAAATTCAGATTAAACTGTAGGGTATCAGCTTTGTATGCATCTCGTACATTCATGTAAACACAGTCCAGTGTGTTGTTTTCACATGTTTGCACTAAGGCTGGCAGACTCTCGATACCCTCTCTCTTTCTGTTGAATGTCCGCTCTTTGGACAACAAGATGGATTTTCTTTGTCTGAGAGTGAGTGCCTCAGAGGAGAGAAGGAAGTGTGCGGTGCTTTGTCTTACGGAAACATGGCTTAACAGTGACATGCTGGAATCAGCGTTCCAGCTTGACGGCAATCTCTTTTTCCAAGTGGATCATTGCAGCGAGCTAACGGGGAAATCGCGGAGAGAAGGAGTACGCATTTATGTGAGTAAAAGTTGGTGCACAAACTGTACGCTGATAAACCGCTCATGCGCCAAGGATTTGAAGCAGCTAACAGTGAAATGCTGACCACATTATCTACCCCACAAGTTCACAGTGGTGTTCAGAACAGCTGTTTACATAGCCCTGGATGCTAATGCTACAGACACTCTGCAGGAGCTTTATGATAATTTTAACTCATTGCAGAGCGAACACCCTGAGGCTCACCTGGGTTAAAATTAAACCTCAGGAAGTCCAACATATTACTGATCACATCAACTCTGTGGATAAATAGACAAAGTTCACACGAGAAGATTTAAAAGATGGCAGGCTGGCTTTCTTGGACTGTGAGGTCAGTCTCTGATGGTGTAAGGATGGCTCCCTCTGCTGGTTTGTCTCCCTCCTTACATCCTGTGTCTGTCGGGTCTACGTCTCAGGTGTTTGTGTTTCAAGTTAATTAGGAAGCATATTTAGTCAACGTTCATGTGTGTCTCATTGTCGGGTCATTGTCCCTGTTCCCTGGTGTGTCGTTCCTCAGCTCCTTGGTCTCGTGAGTACCTCTTGCCTGTATGTCTAGGATTAGTACTTCAGCCATAGTAGAGCGTCTGTTTTCATTTTGTACTGCCACGTCAGAGTTTGTTTTTGCCTTATTAAAGTATTTTATTTTTACTACTCTTGCCTCTGTGAGTCTGCCTGTCCGCACCACGGGACTCATCCCTCCACACCGCACCAAACCGTGACAGAATGACCCGACCATTTTGAGTCCCGCGGACAGGTAAAAGATAGACTTACCCAGAGGCAGAAGATGTCTGCTCAGAGGGAAGCGGCAGTCTACAGAGTTGGCGGGTTTCGGACCAAACACGCCTGGAGCAGCTACAGGTCCGAGCCGGAGTAACTTCCGTCTCCCATGCTGGTAGCGTCGGGGCGGCTGCTCCGACCAGTTCACCTCCTTCACTCCTGCACAAGCCATCTCGCTGTGGGATGTGTCCGACGAGGAGTCAGAGTCGGACCCGGAGGAACTCTTGCCATTTCCAGCTCCAGAAACACGGCGCCGCCGGAGGGGGCGGCGACCGGCGAAGACACACGTTTCCGGGTTTCAGCCCGGTTCCCCCTCTGTTTCTCCCACGCTGTCTGAAAAGCCTGGGGGGATTTCGCTGGGGGGGAGGTACCCTCGCTCTGTGACGTCTCGGGGGAGACGTGCTTGATGAGGGGGTATCCCCACAACGTGTCTGCAGGGGACATGGAGTCTCCTGCACGACGCACAACCGAGAGGAAACCTCCTCACACGACTCCTTTGCTGAAGGAGTGCATGAGCACCCGCTCTGAAGAGGAGCTGTCTGATCTCACGTCGACCACAGGGGTCGCTACACCTGCAGGACTCACTCAGGAAGAGCCTGCAGGACACACAGGAGAGTGTTCGAGCTCTCACTCTACTGAGGAGCGGATAGATCCCACCTCGACCACAGGGGTCGCTGTGGGACAAGGATCCGAGGCCACCCTCACTCTGCAGCAGATACACAGACTGTTTTCTGCTGCCACCAATAACCTGGACCCACATTATAAATATAGGACTTATTCTATTATTGAACACATAATCATTAACAATACTTGTTTAATATCCAACCCAGGCCTCACTCAGATGTTGACATTGGTTAAAGCTATGAAAGACGAAGCATTTGTTTTAAAATGTGCTTTCACTCCAGCCTCCACAGAGAGCGCTGACGCTGCGTGCTTTGCAGCAACAGAGGGCACTGCTCCCAGGACTCCTGATGAAGGTGCTGACGTCCCTGCACCAACAGAGGGTGCTGAGGTCTCGGCACGGACAGAGGATGCTGCACCACTGGCATCTGTGGAGGGTGCAGGGGTCTCTCCAGTATCCACAGAGGGCGCTGTAGCCATGACTCCAGAGGGCGTTGCCATTGTGAACACTACAGCCGACTCTTCTACATCTCCAGGCGGTGCTGTTCTGCCTGTGGCACCAGGGGGTGCTGTTCTGCCTGTGGCACCAGGGGGTGCTGTTCTGCCTGTGGCACTAGGAGGTGCTGTTCTGCCTATGGCACCAGGAGGTGCTGTTCTGCCTGTGGCACCAGGGGGAGCTGTTCTGCCGGTGGCATCTCCAGAGGGTCCCGGCGCGACGGACGCCTCCGCCTCTACAGAGGGTCCCGGCGCGACGGACGCCTCCGCCTCTACAGAGGGTCCCGGCGCGACGGACGCCTCTGCCTCTACAGAGGGTCCCGGCGTGACGGACGCCTCCGCCTCTACAGAGGGTCCCGGCGCGACGGACGCCTCCGCCTCTACAGAGGGACCCGGCGGGAAAGACGCCTCCACAGCGATGGAGGGTCCACTCGTCGCTGACGCCTCCACGTCGATGGAGGGTCCATCCATCGCTGACGCCTCCACGTCGATGGAGCGTCCATTCATCGCTGACGCCTCCACGTCGATGGAGGGTCCATTCATCGCTGACGCCTCCACGTCGATGGAGGGTCCATTCATCGCTGACGCCTCCACGTCGATGGAGGGTCCATTCATCGCTGACGCCTCCACGTCGATGGAGGGTCCATTCATCGCTGACGCTTCCACGTCGATGGAGGGTCCTCTAACCCTTGACGCCTCCACAACGATGGAGGGTCTCGTATCCAGTCTCGAGGGGTCTCAGGAGAGAGCCCCTCACGTTACCAGTCCAGAGGGGTCTCAGGAGAGAGCCCCTCACGTTACCAGTCCAGAGGGGTCTCAGGAGAGAGCCCCTCACGTTACCAGTCCAGAGGGGTCTCAGGAGAGAGCCCCTCACGTTACCAGTCCAGAGGGGTCTCAGGAGAGAGCCCCTCACGTTACCAGTCCAGAGGGGTCTCAGGAGAGAGCCCCTCACGTTACCAGTCCAGAGGGGTCTCAGGAGAGAGCCCCTCACGTTACCAGTCCAGAGGGGTCTCAGGAGAGAGCCCCTCACGTTACCAGTCCAGAGGGGTCTCAGGAGAGAGCCCCTCACGTTACCAGTCCAGAGGGGTCTCAGGAGAGAGCCCCTCACGTTACCAGTCCAGAGGGGTCTCAGGAGAGAGCCCCTCACGTTACCAGTCCAGAGGGGTCTCAGGAGAGAGCCCCTCACGTTACCAGTCCAGAGGGGTCTCAGGAGAGAGCCCCTCACGTTACCAGTCCAGAGGGGTCTCAGGAGAGAGCCCCTCACGTTACCAGTCCAGAGGGGTCTCAGGAGAGAGCCCCTCACGTTACCAGTCCAGAGGGGTCTCAGGAGAGAGCCCCTCACGTTACCAGTCCAGAGGGGTCTCAGGAGAGAGCCCCTCACGTTACCAGTCCAGAGGGGTCTCAGGAGAGAGCCCCTCACGTTACCAGTCCAGAGGGGTCTCAGGAGAGAGCCCCTCACGTTTCCTGCCTCGAGGGGTCCCTGGAGGGAACCCCTCACGTTTCCTGCTCCGGGAGGGTCCTGGAGGACTCCTCCCAAGAGGTCTCGCAGCCAGAGGTCTCGCAGCCGAGAGGTCTCGCAGCCGGAGGTCTCGCAGCCGGAGGTCTCGCAGCCGGAGGTCTCGCAGCCGGAGGTCTCGCAGCCGGAGGTCTCCACTACACCGATGGTGGGTCTCCACATCCATGACGTCTGCTCACCAGACGTCTCGACGCCGCTCGACGTCTTATCTGACGTCTCATGGCTTGGCGCCACTGCCCCGCATGCTGAGGCTCCTGTTCTGGGTGGGCCTTGGAGGGCTCCACCCTCGTCTTCGCCTGTCCTGGGGCCTCGTCACCGACAGAAGCTCCTGCTTGATGGGCCTCGTCGCCAACGGACGCTCCTGCTTGATGGACGGCGTCCGGGTTGCCCGCCTGAGGTGACTCTGCGGAATGGACGGCCTCGCGGTCGTCCACCAGACGGGTTCCTGCACTATGGACGGTCTCCCGGTCGCCCACCTGAGGGGTCCTTGCCCGGGATAGACGTCCTGGTCTCGATGTTTGGATGCTTGTTCGTTTTCTAGGTTTAGCCTTTTGTGTTTAGCAATTGTCCCAGGCCCTGTTCCTGTGGCTTTTGGTTTGTTGTCCTTGTGTTTTGTCCCTTGTCCTTGTGTTTTCTCGTGCCCGCCGTCCCTGCGTTTCCTCCCTCCGCCCGCCCTGTTTTTTGGGGGGTGTTCTTTGGAAACGCCGGGGGGCGTCTTTGAGGGGGGGTACTGTAAAGATGGCTCCCTCTGCTGGTTTGTCTCCCTCCTTACATCCTGTGTCTGTCGGGTCTACGTCTCAGGTGTTTGTGTTTAAGTTAATTAGGAAGCATATTTAGTCAACGTTCATGTGTGTCTCATTGTCGGGTCATTGTCCCTGTTCCCTGGTGTGTCGTTCCTCAGCTCCTTGGTCTCGTGAGTACCTCTTGCCTGTATGTCTAGGATTAGTACTTCAGCCATAGTAGAGCGTCTGTTTTCATTTTGTACTGCCACGTCAGAGTTTGTTTTTGCCTTATTAAAGTATTTTATTTTTACTACTCTTGCCTCTGTGAGTCTGCCAGTCCGCACCACGGGACTCATCCCTCCACACCGCACTAAACCATGACAGATGGTGATGGAGGACATTTGAAAACTGAGGTGTACCACAAACCCACCAACACAGAACAGTATTTGCAGTTTGACTCCCATCACTCACTGCAACACAAGTTAGGAGTCATCAGGACTCTGTACCACAGAGCAGACAACGTCCCCACCCCCCAGTATAGCTCTGCGTATGTCCATACGCAGAGGTACGCAAATACTACGCAGAGGTACAAGCGTACCCCCGCAGGGCATGTACGTGCAAAGCTCAAATTTTACGACTGCGTACGCAAACGCGTTGTCACACAATAAACTGCCCGGCGCCGGACTGTTTTGTATGCGACACCAATATATTAAATTCCCCCTTCTTCATCCTTGAGCTGGCCTTTTCTTTTGTTTTTTTGCCAAAAAGCAGTGATCTCTTCCTCCTCCTCCATCGACTCCATGACTGAAATGACGAGAAATGAACAAATTTGTCACGAACGAATTAAACTCAGGTCCAACGTGGCTGCGGGAGGGTCTGAAGATTTCCTGGTGGCTAGTCTGATGTGTGGGCTGCAGGACCAGCGCTCCCTGTTTTTTATTTTTTAGAACTTTTTATCCATCCATCCATCCATCCATCCATTTTCGTCCGCTTATCCGGGGTCGGGTCGCGGGGGTAGCAGCCTAAGTAGGGAGGCCCAGACTTCCCTCTCCCCAGCCACTTGGAGCAGCTCCTCTGGGGGAATCCCAAGGCGTTCCCAGGCCAGCCGAGAAACATAGTCCCTCCAGCGCGTCCTGGGTCTTCCTCTGGGTCTCCTCCCGGTGGGACATGCCCGGAACACCTCACCAGGGAGGCGTCCAGGAGGCATCCTAACCAGATGCCCGAGCCACCTCAACTGGCTCCTCTCGATGTGGAGAAGCAGCGGCTCTACTCCGAGTCCCTCCCGGATGACTGAGCTTCTCACCCTATCTCTAAGGGAGAGTCCAGACACCCTGCGGAGAAAACTCATTTCAGCCGCTTGTATCCGAGATCTCGTTCTTTCGGTCACAACCCAAAGCTCATGACCATAGATGAGGGTGGGAACGTAGATCGATCGGTAAATTGAGAGCTTTGCCTTTCGACTCAGCTCTCTCTTCACCACGACAGACCGGTACAGAGCCCGCTTCACTGCGGATGCTGCACCTATCCGCCTATCGATCTCACGCTCCAGTTTTCCCTCATTCGTGAACAAGACCCCGAGATACTTAAACTCCTCCACTTGGGGCAGGACCTCAGCCCTTTTAACTTTTTATTAACATATAAACACAGAACACCACTGCAGCTGGAGATGCAAGCTCTCGCTTTTTGTTCCTTCCCGACCTGTCAATCAATTCAGTAGGCGTGTCAGCAAATGACCAATCAGCGACCTCAATTTGTCCCATAGGTAATTGCTCTGCGCTGCAGCTGCTCAAATTATGTCAAGAATTTGGTGCGAAAACGCGAGAATGTATGCTGGGGTGTGGGGCTAAACTCTCTGCGTACAGCACGCGCGTACGGACGTACGCAGAGCTATACTGGGGGCTTAACTCAGGAGCCAGGCAGAAGGAGAAATCCCACACAAGACAGGCTCTAGAGAAATGTAACTGGGCCTTCCTAAAAGTAGAGAAGAAACCCAAACAGGACTCCAACCAGCCATCAGGTGAAAAGGAGGAACCCAGACCAGTGGTCATTCCGTATGTTGCGGGAGTTTCAGAGACATTGAGACGTTTATTTTCTAAACACAACGTCCCAGTGGCTTTTAAACCCCAAAATACATTACAGGCAAAGACTGGTTCATCCCAAAGATCCAGTCCCCCGGCACAAACAGAGTAATATTGTGTATGCTGTTCAGTGTCAGGAGGGCTGTGATCAGTTATACACTGGGGAAACCAAACAGCCACTGGCCCAGCACAGAAGACCATCAGGCCGGGACTCTGTGGTCTACACTCATCTCCAGGCCAGTGTTCACTCATTCAAGGTTGAAGATGTTCACATCCTTGATAGAGAGGAACGATGGTTTGAGAGAGGAGTGAAGGAAGCCATCTTTGTTGAGAGAAACCGTCCATCATTGAAGCCTTTCGGATGAAAGACAAAACGTTTCTACAATTTTTTGTTTTTTGAACCCGTCCAGAGGACCTGACTTAACTTGTTAAGATTTTTCTACCTGGATTATTGAGCATGCATCAGGACACAAGAGCATTGCTTTTAGCAATTATAAACATAACTTTCCCATATTAGTTTTAGACGAATTTCAATCTTAAAAACTGTAAATTTTCTGTTGAAAACCATATGTCAACCTAAGAAGCTAAACGTAAACAACAATTAGCGTCTTCAGTTATTAATTAATTGTAAGAATATCTTGCAGCAGGCTACAGCCTACATAACAGAACAGCTTTCATGCTTCAGGAGATGACACAGCTGCACACCATTATCTTTTGCTCGTTTCTCCTCTTCTTCTTTACTCTTTTTCCTAAACTGGGCACCTGAAGGCTCTGACCTTTTCTTGTTCATTTTCCATGTGTATAATTGGCACTCCCCCAACAGGAGTCAAAACAACTTAAATTTAAACTAACTAACCTTCCTTTACTTGGTGTGTAGATTCATTTTTGTATTATTTTTGTCAGCCATTTCAACAAATAAGCTGTAAACTATTGCCTATATTCACAATACCTGTACTGTATTAAGAATGAAATGTGTTTTGTTTGGGAGCAATCGATGGTGTGATTTACTTAGTGAACCCCCCACCCCTCCTCCGAACATAAGAGGATCTGCGGTGGAAGTGGTCTCCAACTATAAGTACTTGGGTGTACACCTGAATGACAACCTCAGTTGGGGCAACATCATCACCAGCCTGATCAAGAAAGGTCATCAGAGACTCTACTTCCTCAGACGGCTGAGACGAGCTGCTCTGAGTAGCCCAGTCCTCACCTCCTTCTACAGGTGTATAGCGGAGAGCATCCTGTGCTCCAGCATCAACGTGTGGCATGGAGGCTACACAGCTGCAGAAAGAAAAGCTCGGCAGAGAGTGGTGAAGGCTGCACAGAAGATGTTGGAGTCAGCCTCCCCACCTTCACAGACATTTACACCTCCAGATGCAGGAAGAGGGCCACCTGCATCATGAAGGACCACACTCACCCAGCACACACACTTTTTGCCTCGCTCCCCTCAGGAAGGAGGTTAAGGAGCATTAAGTGTAGAACCACTAGACTGAGGAACAGCTTCTACCCTGAAGCTGTTAGACTCATGAATATCTAACCAGATTAATCACTGTGAAATATCACATCATGTTGCTGCTGATCTGTTTCATGTTGCTGCTGATCTGTTTCATGTTGCTGTGTTCATTTGTACTCATCTGCTCACACAGACTCATGTTCGTGCTGCTGTTCGGCATATTGTTTTTATGCTATTAGTGTTTAGCATAGTTTTAGTTGATGTTTTTCTTAGTTCATATCTTAGCTCTTATTAATGTTTTTCTTTTACATTTTATTGTTGGATTTAACTGGGACTCTGTGTACATAATTTGGTTCCACTACATGTACCAAATGTGGTGAGAATGACAATAAAAAAATCAGAATCTAAACTAACTGATATGACGTGAACTGTAAAGTTGCTCTGCCCATGTGTAGATGTAACCCATGGTGACCTAACCTCCGACAAACGAACAACAGCTTTTCCACAGAGCTAAGGATGCTCAGGGCATTACCTCAGTGAGGCATTTCTGCCTTATCAGCCTGCAAGAGATTCCATCGCCCCCTTCCCTCCTTTCACAACCTGTGTGTCAGAC
Source organism: Garcialebias charrua (assembly GCA_038048925.1). NCBI lineage: Eukaryota > Metazoa > Chordata > Actinopteri > Cyprinodontiformes > Rivulidae > Garcialebias > Garcialebias charrua. The sequence continues at coordinate 24,346 of JBBPBX010002379.1, read as the reverse complement.
CTCAGCAGAAGCTAAACGCTGTGCACCTGGGGGAGGGTGCCCACTGCCTGCAAATGGGTGACAGGAAACCCATATGCAGGCTAGACAGGCTATATGAATGAAAGTTTTTTTTTTGAGTGGGAGGGTGGTGGCGGGTGCTCATGGGATGCAAATCACCCACCACACTGCATGCCAAAATAAAAACAATAAATAAATCTTGTGCTATTTGTTAGTACTGAGAGTATGTGTTGGAAGAAAACACAAACTAATACCACATTAAATTTTAGTTCAATATTTGTATAATTAACTGAGCCATATCCATTTTTGTTTCTCCAGAATCAACACCTCTAAGTAGTGCCAAGCTACTGCCAAGCAGGAGACAGAATGCAGAACAAACACGAGGTAATTACAGGCCAGAGACAAAGTTGTGGGGAAGTATACATCAGTTAGAGTATAAGAATATCAAAAACTCTAAGCATTCCTTGTGACAATAAATCCATTATTAGGTAATTATAGAATTATACCAGCACAGCAAATCTGACTGTGGTCCTTGAAAACTCACTGATCATTCAAGGAGGGCATTATTCAACCAAACGTCTAAAGATAACCCTGATGGAGCTTGGCAGCTGTTCCACAGAGATAAGCGAATCTGAATAGGACCTGTATGGATTACACAGAGCTCTGCTTTGTAGAAGAGTGGCTGGCAAAAAAACATTGATTTAAGTAAAATAATAAATAAACAAATAAAAAAGACAGACTGTTTGGAATTTTTTCCCTAAACAAGTAGAAGAATGTGCTGCAGTCAGATGAGACAAGTCTATTGAACATTTTGTCTATCAAGGCCAACAGTATTTTTTATTGAAGCACAAAGCTCCACTTCAGCACTTATCATGTTAAGAACACCATCTCCACAGTGAAGCACGGTGGTGGAAGCATCATGCTGGTGATATTTTTAATTGCAAGGGTGTGGAAACTAGTCAGAGCTGAAAGAAAGAGAAGGAACAAATGTTTTTTTTTTTTGGTACTGGGACAAAATTCACCTTCCGACAGGACACTGATCCTAAACACACTGCTGAAGCAACACTCCACTGGTTTAAGAAGAAGAACTTTAAAGTCCTAGAATGACACAGTGTTTCCCCTACCATTGTACAAGCGGGGTGCCCCACCCTGTCAACAGAACTGAGCACCCCGCCAACCAAACCAAACTAGACTCCCTACTTACCCACCCGGCAATGGCATAGCACTAAACTAGCAGCGCGAAATACAGGCTTTCTAGCTAGAAAGCTAAAGGGAGCACTCACGTTGCCTCTTCCCTCATGCTGAATGACCCTTGCCCCCACTCAAAACAAGCTGCACTCAGACATGTGACCGTCCCCCCATTAAAAAAAAAATCATGGATGAGATGAGCACCCCGCCATGGCAAGTTAACTAGGGGAAACACTGATGACACATACAAAAATCCATCACTGATTTGATTAAAGATTGCCGTATGCAAGCGGCACCCATCCAACTCGAAGGACCTGGAGTTCAATCTGATAAAAAAAGAGAGTCTTGTAATCAGACAACAAAGAAAAGTTAAAACATTTACAAATACTGTAGAAGGACTGAGGAGGAGTAGGGACTCATTCAAGCAGAAACTGAAGGTAAATTTTTAAGAGATCATCAAATATGTGGGTGGGATGAAGAAGATTACAGATTTCAACTCTAAAGCTCATCAGCTGAATTGGTTGTTCAACAGATGTAGCACTCGACCCCCTGTTGGACCCCATGCTCCCACAACACCAGCCTCAACAGCTCTTTAGTCTGTTAACTAATTAACCCTGCCCTCTTCCCACCTTGATGGATGCTGCTGTTCACAACCGCCTTTCTACTCAAACCTCCACTGCAGCGACTTCTCTACTTCAGGTCTCCTACCAAGCCCATCAATATTCTGGGTGAAGAAGTAGAGATTTTAGAGAGGTATAAATATTTGGATGTGCACCTAACAAAAGACTGGACTGGCAGCTCAACATGAACACCATTTACAGGAAGATGAGCAGACAATATTTTCAAAGACATTTCACAAGACGTTATAGATCTACCCTTGCTAGGACCTTTAAGGGATCATGGGAGTTTACCCAACCCATCTGCGTCTGTTTTGTGGACTCGTTTACTGGTCAGTCTACGTGCCTACCCTCACCTATGGTCACTGACTCTGGGTAATGACAGAAGAATAAGATCGTGGATACAGGCGGTTGAAACGAGTTTCCTCTGCAGGGTAGCTGGACTCTCCCTTATAGATAGGGTGAGAAGTTCAGTTATCCGAAAGAGACTCAGAGTAGAATTGCTGCTCCTCCACATCGAGAGGAGCCAGTTGAGTTGGTTTGGGCACCTGGTAAGGATACTTCCTGAGCGCCTCCCTAGGAAGGTGCTCTGGGCATGTCCGACTGGGATGAGATCCCAAGGAAGATGCAGGACACGCTGGACAGACTATGTCTCTCAGTTGGCTGGGGAACGCCTTGGGGTCATTCCAGAAGAGCTGGAAGAGGTGGCTGTGGAAAGAGATGTCTGGACCTCCCTGCTCAAGCTGCTGCCCCCGCGACCCGACTTTGGAACAAACTGAAGATAATGGATGAATGGATTCTTATTTTTGTGACCGCGTATAACAACTTCCTTGATGGTGGATGCTTCTTGAGTATTTCGTGAGCTCTCCCTTTATGGACCGGTCTAAGTTCCTACTAGTGGTGTAACAGTACACGTGGGTGTATTGAACCGTTTCGGTAAAGCATGTTCGGTTTGGTCCACATGCGTACCGTTTTGGTTATTTTTTCACTCATATTTTATGAATGAGAGATTATGCACCGTAGAACTAAAGTTCTTAAGCATTTCAACACGGTGCTATAGTCTTGCAGCACGCGTATCTCGTTGCGGTCTCCTGTTTGGGAACATTATGGCTTTCTTGTTAAAAGACAAGTGCAAATCCAAAGCTGTGTGTTGACGTTGTTTCACAGAGATTGGATCTGCAGCAAGAAACATGGCTAACTTGTTAACGCACTTGAAATAACATCATCCGAACGTGAACGTAGTTTGGTTCAAAGACAGACAACGGCCGCATTTAAACAACCTTTATCAGGTAATTCAGATCCGTCCAAAACAATAACACAAGCTGTATGAGTTTTTAAAGCTCTGGATCTATGTTTCTGTTGTTGATGCACCGGCTTTAAGCATAAAGTTCTTGAGCCCTGCTGCCTACGACATCCCAACACATCAACACTTCAGCCAAAAAGTTGTGCCAGCACTTTATGAAAAGCTAAAACTGATATTGTCAACAAGCCCGACCACAGATTTAAAGCCCTGCTCAAATGATGATAAGTGAGAGATTCAGCCACCAACAGAAATGATGACCTTGGAAGAAGAGGTAATGTTATTGTATTTTTGTGATCTAATTAAGCCTTTTAATTTAAAATTGCCATCTTATTAACTCATTTTTTTTACCTCTTTGTGTTTGCAGGATGTCACTGAGAGCTGAGTATTCTTCCTCTTCAGGAAAACTTGTAATTTATTTTTTTAAACAAACATTTACTTGGTGTAGAGGAATATGGGGCTGTAAATATATTGTTAATTATCAGTTATGAGTTAAGCTCATAAAATTATGCATGTACCGGTAATATGCAAATAACCTCGTCGTGTGGGCACCACTTCTCCATAGAGAGGAAAAAACAGTCTCTTATTTACCCCAAAATGTAAACTGAATGCGAGTTATTTTCTCGTGTTTATAGGCCATCTAATCAATTAACACACACAGATATGCCAACAATAATCACTAATTCAGTTGGTTTTATGTATTTTATTATAAAAATAACAATCTGTGATTATTATATATGGTGAAAATCATGCATGATAAGAGTTCACTGAACATCAAATTGCTTTTAATGAAAGGTCTAATTGATGAGTAAATTTAAAGGCAGACAGGACTGTTTTGTTTGTGTGCTGAACCATGTTTAAGTTTAATGTGCAGTTATTGTGATGTAAGGTCAAATGGTGTAAGGTGAGCTAAGTTGGTCTGATAAGTTGTGATGTAGGGTCACCAGAAGCATTGAAGCCTTTGTCCTACCAGGATGTAGATGATCAGGAGTGGTTCTGACAGCTGCTAAATGATACCAACAAGGCCTTAGATGTTCCGGTGACTGAGAGAGTTTGAAGTTTCCTCAAAGTTTACCTTAAAGCTGGGATTTACCACTCCTCTGTGGTGTGATTCTGCCTGGCAGACAGCTCTTGGGTCAAAGCCAGTTCTGATTAGGTTCTGTATCTTTCGTCCCGTCTTGAGACGTCTGCAGAAGAGTTGCTTCTCGTCTTTCCTCCTAGGATGTCTCGCTAGGAAGTATTCTTCTCTGTCAGTTCTCTGTGAAGTATAGGCTTCTGTGGAGTTTTCTTGAAAATTGCATGTTTTCTCCCAAAGGTGCTCTGTGAGAAGTGTTTCTTAGAAGTTTCTCTCAGAAGAAGTTAAAGTTGTCTCCCTGAAGAAGTTCCAGTGCAGAAACTGCTTCTTCTCTCTCTCTCAGAAGTAGTGAAACTTAAAATGTAAATAAAATAAATGTCACATTTTTGTCATCTGTGTATGTTTCCATTACAAGACAAAATTCGTCTCTGCATTTCACCCAACCACCACCAGGTGGTGCAGTGGGCAGCCATAGAGAGCGCAGATAAGACGGATTCACCTCGAGAGGAGGTGTGGTTTTAACTTTTGCTTGTGTTTATAAATCTAACGTCCTGTTTTCTGCTTTAAAAGTTCTCCTTTTAAAAGAGAAAATAAGACAAATCTATTAACTTAAAGAAAGATTACTTAAAACACATTTTCAAGAATAAATCAAAATTGATGGTGTTGAACTATGTAGAGTGGATGAGGTGAAGTTTTTGGGTGTAATTGTTGATGAGAGATTGTCGTGGAAACAGCATGTAAATTTTGTTAAAACTAGGCTATCTAAATCTATTGCTGTATTGTATTGTATTTTTTTATATATATTTTTTACTTCCGGCTCTTGGCGAAGCAGGTCGCTTCTCTTTCTGCTCCTCTCCTCCCTAAAGTTTTCCTCCTCCCTGCTTTTGCATTTTTGTCTCGTCTGCAACTCTTCAGTGCTCACTCGAAGCAATTTGAAAAATGGATTTAATTGCGTGGGCTGTCTCCTCTATCGATAAATTTTTTTCCACGAAGCGTTCCGGACCAGGAGAGCCGACGTGCCCCCTCGACACGCATGCGGTGGGCTACATTATGGATTTGTGGGGAGAATGGAAGCTAATGTGTCTGACCGTTCTTTCTGTCGAAGACGTGGAAGATCTGTGGATAATTGGAATTTTGGTAGCAGCTGCTCTGCTTTTTGGCTTAGGCGGAGGGTTCTGCTACTGGAAGCTGAGGAGGACTACCGCGGCGATCAACGCGCTGGCGAAACTTCCTGCTCAACAAGATTCTTTGATCCGGGCTGACCTCAATGAACCAGCTGTTGTTCGAGCTGAATCGCACGATGGGAACAGTGGTGGACAGCCGCGGACCTGCAG
>JBBPBX010002379.1:0-18114 GCA_038048925.1 Garcialebias charrua | reverse complement strand
TGGGGTAAAGCCTGTACAACTATAACAAATTCTATTTTTATTTTACAGAAAAGAGCAGTGAGAATTATTGCTAGTAAGCCTTATCGTCATCCATCAAATGTATTATTTAAATAACTCAAATTATTGAAATTTTACGAATTGGTAGAGTATAATATTTTGTTAGTAATGCATAAGGCTCATAAGAATATGCTACCCACAAATGTTCAAATGTTTTTGTAGAGAGAGAAAGCTGTTACAGTTTAAAAGGAACTGAAATTTTGTTAAACCTAGATATAGGACTAGTTTGAAGGGACGTTTTATTTCGAATAAGTGAGTGGAATTGTGGAATGTTTTGTATAAGGATGTTAAAGATGTAAACTCTATGACAAAATTCAAAAAAATTATCAAGTCTAAACAGCTAGCAAAATACTAAAGCTTTAAGTAATGCATCCTAATGTATTTGTTAATTACTGAGTATGAAATGTTACTAAATTGATCTGTTGTTTCTGGAAGATTATTGTTTAAATTGATTGTTTGTAAAATGTGAAAGTCATTTTCCAGGTTTTCTCTGATTCCCAGAGTCACTGTGGGAACGCTGAATGTTTTTGTACAAGGCCCCAAGATGACTTTTCTTGTGGATTGGTGCTAAATACGTAAACTGAACTGAGTTTCTGATGACATCTTCTGCAGTTGTAATTTGCTGCAGGGAGCATCATCCGTGTCAGAGATGCCAGCGGACTAAAAATAACAAACTCATTAAAAAATTTGAAAAAATCTTTAACTGCACCTGCATAAATCACTCATCTGACATTTCTTCATTGTATTGGATTGTACTGTTGAACGATCACTGACCTGAACTCTTTTAAGGTGTGACAGATGCTCCTCGACCTGGCAGCGCAGTTTGGTGTTCACTTGAAAGATGGTGTTGTGGTGCTCCATCATGAATGTCACCAGTTTGGTGGCAAATAACTCGTCCAAGTCCATGTCATCAGCTGAACCCAGAACACAGGAGGAGAACATTTGTACCATCTGGACAGAAAACACGGAGAGAGACAAATAAAAATTAACTTATGCAGCACAAATAAACTGCATTTAGAAGTTCAGGTATCTGAACGTCTTGTTCATGAATGATGGTTGTTGAAACGGGAGATGGATCAACCAATCAGGGCCTGGTACTCAGTAATGAGGGTGTTGATTCATTTGGTCATGGTGAAGAGGGAACTGAGTCAAAAGGCAAAGCTCTCAATTTTTATGTTCCTGCCCTCTATGTTTTTCTATAAGTTACAGTGTGGTCACAATATATGACAGGTGCATGACAGGTGCTGCCATATTCTGTGACCATCTCTATATTTTAATAATACTCATGATATTAGTGGACAGATGTTAATTTTTATTCCTTAGAGGAAGTAAAGAGTCTTCAGAAACAGTTTGGTTCAAGTATTTAATGTTTTTCTATAAGTTACAGTGTGAGGTTTGGATCATGACCAAAACAACAAGATCCCAGCTACAAGCAGCTGACATGAGCTTCCTTCATAGGGTGGTCGGGCTCCACCTTAGAGATAAGGTGAGGAGCTCCGTCATCCAGGGGAAGCTTGAAGTAGAGCCACTGTGCCGCTGCATCAAAAAGAGTCAGTTACGGTGGTTCAGATATCTAATTAGGATATCCAGACATGTCCCACTGGGAAAAAGGCCTCAGACCCAGAACTTGTGTAGGGATTTTGTATCCTCTCTGGCATGGAAAACGCCTCAGTGTCCCCCAGGAGAAGCTGGAGAGTGTTGCTGGGGGAGGTTCTCTTCTGGACTCGTCTCCACAACCCGACTGCAGATAAGCGGTAGAAGATGGAGATGAGATTATGAACAATCAAAAAAGGCGTTCAATACAGAAACAACTGGACTTTATTTTTTTATTTTTTTCATTTATAGATGGCCTCCCTTCACACCTTTTAGCCATCCTCTCACTCCAATATATATATATATATATATATATTATTATATATATATATATATATATATATATATATATATATATATTTTTTTTTTTTTAAAGAGAGAAAGAAAGAAAAGAGAAAGTAAGACAACAAATCAACAATTATCAACCAAAAGAGCACAAGGCAAACACACCCAACCTCCGTCCACAATCCTGCAAAGCACATGACAGAACACAACAATGGAACATACATGCATAAAGACTAATAATATTCATGAGCTTGCAGTAGAATTCTATAAATACACATACCCATACCTACAAATATATATATAGTATACATACATATACTTTTATATTCATTCATATACCCATCTACATATCTGCATATATCTATATATACATCCCTGCATCCATTTGTGTGTGGTTGTGAGCATGCATAAGTGAATAAGAGAGAGTCAGAGTCAGAGAGTCTTTATTGTCATTTGCACCGCATGTGGTACATGAGATGAAAACGAGATTATGTACACGAGGTCCCAGTTACATCCAACAACAATGAAAGAGAAAAACAGTAATAACATCTAGAACTAACTAAGAAAAGCATCAACTAGTAATACACTAAGCCTAATATAGTGGGAATAAACAGCAGCACGAACATGAGTTTGTATGAGCAGATGGTCACAGATGAACACAGCAACAAGAAAACAGATCAGCATCAGCATGATGTGATATTTTGCAGTGTTTATTTTTTATTTTATTTTTATTTATTCATGAGTCTAACAGCCTCAGGGTAGAAGCTGTTCCTCAGTCTAGTGGTTCTACACTTGATGCTCCTCAACCTCCGTCCTGAGGGGAGTGGGGCAAAGAGTGAGTGTGCTGGATGAGTGAGGTCTTTCATGATGCAGGTGGCTCTTTTCCTGCATCTGGAGGTGTAAATGTCTGTGATGGTGGGGAGACTGACTCCAACAGACTTCTGTGCAGCCTTCACCACTCTCTGCAGAGCTTTCCTCTCTTCAACTGTGCAGCCTCCATGCCACACGTTGATGCTGGAGCACAGGATGCTCTCCACTGCACACCTGTAGAAGGAGGTGAGGACTGGGCTGCTCAGACCAGCTCGTCTCAGCCGTCTGAGGAAGTAGAGTCTCTGATGACCTTTCTTGATCAGGCTGGTGGTGTTGTTGCTCCAGCTGAGGTTATCATTCATGTGTACACCCAAGTATTTGTAGCTGGAGACCACTTCCACTGCAGACCCACCTATTTTCAGTGGGGCATGGGTGTGTTTGTTCCTTCTGAAGTCCACAATCATCTCCTTTGTCTTCTTCACATTCATGTGAAGATTATTCTCTTTGCACCAGCTCTCCAGGTGTTCCACCTCCTGTCTGTAGCTGGACTCATCATTGTTTGTGATGCATCCCACCACCGCTGTATCATCTGCAAACTTAACAATATGACAGCCTGGAAGTGTGGCTGTACAATCATATGTGAGCAGAGTGAACAGAAGGGGGCTCAGCACACATCCCTGAGGAGAGCCAGTGCTGAGGGTTATGGTGGAGGATAAGGTTCCTCCAATAGAACATTTAGTAGCGACTGTGAAGCATCAGAGATCCATCCCCCCAAAGCCCGAGGCAGACGAAGGGGCGATCAAAGCCCAAGACCCCTGGAAGGACCCCGAGCCCAGAGTCCCCAGGACCACCCGAACAGGACGAGCCACTAGCCCACTCCCCAGATCCTACCAAGGGGAAGAACCGGACGAACCCCACCAGCGACCACATACAATGACACCCCGGGGTCACTGGACTTTATTTGTAACAGAAAAACGTTTCGCTTCCCATCCGGGGAGCTTTATCAATTCAAGGAGCAGGCTGTGAGTGAGAGAAGGTTGACACGCACCAACCTATGTAAATTGAAAGCAAACACCTAACGTTTTTCTATTACAAATAAAGTCCAGTTGTTTCTGTATTGAACGCCTTTTTTGATTCTATCATGTCCTGAATGACTGAGAATCTTCACCAGGAGATTATGAACAGCACAATAAATACTTGGAGACTGCATTACTAATTTGGTGAAGCAAATAATACGTAAATCTTGTAGTTTATCAAATAGACTGGATTAATTCTGGTAGGAGCACACTGGTTACATACCAAGATGCAAATTCAAAAAGTTTTCTAATTAACGGAGATTAGATTTCTTCCGTAGACTTTAAAATGTACACTAAATTAGATATTTTGTTTACAATGTTGTGTTTGAACATTCAGAATTGCCTTCACCTGTAAATTTAAGCAGTCCTGCAACATTTCATGAATTTAAACAACCTTCCACAACAATCTTTTGGCTGAGACGTGAATCATACTTTTGGACAAATGAACTTTGTAGATAGAGAACACTTATTGTGTTCTAAAGATCAAAGAGTCTTTCATGCCTAAATATTAATATTTTGTTTACATTGGACCACAACTCCTCTCCAAGAGAAACTTTTGCATGATGTAGAGGCACGAAATGCATGAGTTACTTTTTTGTCATATTCTTTCTGATTTCACAGTTGCTTCACATTAATTATCTCTGTGAAAAGTTTTGACTTTTCTTAAATTTGACTGGTTTAAAATGAGTCTTCTGCTGAAGTGAGAGATTTCTGGCTCGACATAATCCTTTGGAGAAAACCTCTAGAGTTGTTACTGCAGAAAAGTTTGGAGTGACACCGAATTATACGCCTCTGAATACATTATCATAATCTTTGTCACGAGTTCCCAAATGTGTTTAGATAGATGAAAAAGTTAGAAAAACCCTGACGGCACATAAAGAAAATAAAGTCAATAATTAGAACTAAACTTCTCTCAGAAACGCACGGGGAAAAAGATGTTGCTGAATGTCTTTAACCTTTGGTTTTCACATAAAAACACAATTAAGATTGCCCAAATATACATTTCTTGAATACCTGCAGAACACGATCCTGGTTTTTGAAAGAAACTGTTTTGCCCCCTGTTGCCGAGCGAAAAGGGGAATTTAAAATACTGTTCATCCGTCCGTCCATGTTTTGAGCTGGATAACTAAAATAAGTGAGGTACTTACTTCCTCTTTGACGTGTGGCTGCACCTAAATGTAAAAAAGGTCACGATCAAAATTGTGTTGGCAAGTAAATATCTGGTCTAAAAAAATTAACCAACCACCCTTACTACAGTATTTGGGGAAACTGATTTCTAGTTTTTATGTTGCTTACGGTAAATGTTTAGCTTCCTCAAAGGATTGGCCCCACCATTGCACGTGGTGGTGGATATAATACATTAATAATAAACTTTATTTGTATAGCACCTTCCTACAATACAGGTACAGTATAATAAAATAGGCCTAGAACAAACCATCCATCCATCCATCCATCCATCGATTAGCTTTATCTACTTCTTCTTTTCAGGTTGTCCATATCCAACAGTCACTGTGTGAGAGGCGGGGGACACCCACTCTCCATTCCATCATAGGGACACAGAGATGAATGAGACAAACAACCATTCACTCTCATCTAGGGACAATTTGGAGACACCAATCAGTCTAACATGTATGTTTTTGTTCTGAGGGAAGAAACCAGAGTACCCAGAGAAAACCCACCCATGAACGGAGAGAACATAAAAACTCCACCCAAAAAAGATCATGGGCCGGGATTTGAACCTGCAATCTTCCTGATGAGAGACAACAGCTCTACCAACCGAGCCACTGTGGTGCCAAGAACAAACTAAAACAAGAAAAGAAAAAAAAAAACATAAGAAGTTCAGCCGGAACTCAAACCAAACTTGAGTTAGAGCCAAACACTTGCCAGGATCCGTCCCTCTGTGCCACCTTAGACACGTAAAACAAGAAAAAAAGATTCCCAGTTTGTCTCAAGTCTACACAGTGGAACTTGTACCCAATTTAATGTCTTGCACCAAAAACATGAAGGCTTACTTGCAATCTCTGTTCAATTCAAGTGCAGAAAAACATTTATCTCGAAAACTACGAACACTAATCACTATTCATCACTATCATCAATATTCAAATCCCTCAGCGAGAGGGACATTGACCATACCATACCATACCATACCATTTTATTTATAAAGCACTTTAAACAGGAACAAGTCCACACCAAAGTGCTGGACAAACAAACACGCAACAGGCAACACAGACAATGAAGTACAACACGAAAAACATAAAAACATTGCAGATCATAAATCAAACGATCCAATACAAATCATCCTGCCTGTTTATTTTGTATTTACAGTATAACAAATATAACCAACAAATAAATGTATTGTAGAACTTGTTCATAAATCATATTCATGTAGAAGAACCACATACTACTTTGTAGAAAATAAGCTTCAACATTTAAAAGGCTAGTCTGAGCAGATGCAGTATGATGTTCTGTCAGTTGTCAATTGTGCCTTATTTTTTGTGGCTAGAGCTGTTAAATTAATCATATTTATAGTTTCAATTTTGATTTTTGCTTCTACCAACCACCAAAACAGGAGATTTGACAATAACAATAATCATTAAAAATAATCAATCATTTAAAAATAATCAGCTTTGCCAGTGCACTCATCTGCCTCCTAAACACTGCAGCTGATTTAATTTTTCACCTGCTGTCATCACATTTTGAAAAAGTGCGATTTTTAATCTGGTTTCAGGAAACAACACAGCACGACTGCTTCACTGAAGGTTTTTAACAATGTCGTTGAAGCACTGGATGTAAAGGATTATTATGCTGCACTTTTCTTAGACCTGTCTAAAGCTTTTGACACTGTGGATCGTGACATCTTATGTCATAAGCTCTCAGAAATTGGTTTCTCAGATCACAACATTGGTTGGTTCACTAACTTTTTATCAAATTGTAGGCAATGTGTTCAACACAAATGTACTTCCTCCAGTTATTTAACGGTTAACAATGGTGTACCACAAGGCTCAGTCTTAGGACCCACCCTCTTCACAAACTACATAGGTAATGTAGGTCAGATCATCCCTGATGCATCCTTACATTTCTATGCTGATAATACAATTGTTTACTGTCAAGATAAAACAGTTGCTAAGGCTTTCCAGCTTTTGCAATCTGCTTTTGACATCCATCCATCCATCCATCTTCTTCCGCTTATCCGGGGTCGGGTCGCGGGGGTAGCAGCCTAAGTAGGGAGGCCCAGACTTCCCTCTCCCCAGCCACTTGGAGCAGCTCCTCCGGGGGAATCCCAAGGCGTTCCCAGGCCAGCCGAGAAACATAGTCCCTCCAGCGTGTCCTGGGTCTTCCTCTGGGTCTCCTCCCGGTGGGACATGCCCGGAACACCTCACCAGGGAGGCGTCCAGGAGGCATCCTAACCAGATGCCCGAGCCACCTCAACTGGCTCCTCTCGATGTGGAGAAGCAGCGGCTCTACTCCGAGTCCCTCCCGGATGACTGAGCTTCTCACCCTATCTCTAAGGGAGAGTCCAGCCACCCTGCGGAGAAAACTCATTTCAGCCGCTTGTATCCGAGATCTTGTTCTTTCGGTCATAACCCAAAGCTCATGACCATAGATGAGAGCTTTTGACATCATCCAGTCAAATCTGTTCCGTCTCAAACTTGTCCAAAATGCTGACAAAACCAAAGGGATGCTTTTTTCAAACAGGAAGTCAGTCCCATCAGTTCTTTCCTCGATTTTATCTTTAAATGGTGTCCCTGATGAGTTTGTCGACTCATAAATACTTGGGTATCTTGGTTGATTCGCATCTCTCTTTTAAACTCCACATAAGCCGTTTTCGCACTGCACGGCCCTCCCCAGCCCAGCTCGTCCCTGGTTGGCCCAGAGCCCGGCCTGGCCCGCCCCCGCTCATTACGCATTGGCCGCAGAGCCGCTTTGAAGTGGGTGGGGCGTTCTCTTGAAGTGGGTGGGAAGTTCTTGTGTGCGCGTTTACATTGTTTTAAGAGAGGAGACGCCGCTAAAAAAATATTTGTTAGCTGAATATATATATTAGTGTTTCTGAGTTAAATTTTTGTTAATAACTGATTACAAATCAGCTTACCGTAAAAACCGGTGTATAATACACGTTTTTTTTTGCTCATTTGAATGTCCTGCGTATTAAACACCGAAGCGTATTAATTATGGATTTTTTCCCATATTTTTAGACCCATTTTTCGCTCTGATTCGCCGTTTTACATTTTGGGCAAAAATGGTGCAGTACCAGTTTCGGCCGCTATGGGCGCTATGGGCAGCAGCAGAGGACTCAGAGAGCGAAGAGGAAGAGGGCCACTTCCAGACGTTTCTAGCTCATGTGTCCGAAAAAAGCCTCCTCTGGTCGGACTGACTGTCGCTGCCCACCCCTTGCTATTAGGCTTGTTATAGATTAACCGATTCGACCGGATATCCGGTTTGACAAGCTAGCGATGTGGTTGCATCGGTAGCAGCCACGTAAACCGACAGCAACCAGCCACAAATTCAGAGATGAACCGGTTGAAAAGACACGGACCGGTTACGGACCGGTTATCGCGAGACTTGCTGGGTTTACAATGCGTTTCTAAAACAACGCGAGAGCGAAGCTATTCTCACGCATGCGCCATAGCTCACCAAGAGCACGAGCGAGCATGGATGTAAATAGTAGCCGCGCGCGCTAGCGAGTCACCGCGAAAGATTTTCAACACATCAGCCAGACAAAAATCTAAAGTGTGGAACGTTTTCGGGTTTTACTAGAAGGACGGAAAACTCGACAAAAGCCACGCTATTTGTAAGCTATGCAGCGCACCTCTGAAGTACACTGGTAGCACAACAAACCTCGACCAACAACTTTTCAAGCCTCACAACAACGAGCAGGAGCGTGCAGCTGCCACACACAAAGCGACGGGTAACGTTATCACTAAATTTTACGGGCAACTCAGTGATAGTTCACGAGCTACACAGGCCTTGAAGATCTCTTCCACACTGTTTTAAGTCCCTGCCCTTCCTCAGTAGCAGTGATAACTCCTGTCAATGAGCCCACAGAATGGGTGAACAGTCTTGTTGTTACACAGAAGAATAAACACGTTGTTGGACCCGAACTGCGTTGTCTCAGCCTTCACCTATAATATAAGCTGCATGACTATGACCCACAGCCATACAAGATTAATAAGAAGCATAAAGCTACAACAGTAGCCATGATGCAGAGAGGACATTCACAAGCCTATCAGCAAAAACAACATCCCTGCATCACAAGGTAAATCCCCCAACACACTGTCAAAATACATCTAGTGCATTCAGTTACAGTCTGCTGTTTTGTTGCTGTCACTAGATTTATTCTGCCTACTGTTTTTTGATTGTTTACACTGCATTTAACCATACTGTACACACTAAATGTAATGTCATGTTTTATTTCTAGGTAACGGGGGATTCAGTTCAGAGAGGTCCAGTGCAGACTGAACCTGCAAATGGACATCTTGATGTCTGCAATGATGCACCCCAGACCCAAGATGAGCATACAGGTTTGTGTTTTATAACTTGTGATCAAGAATGAGCTGACTTTGTCTTAAACTTGTGCTGCAGTCATTGTATCAGCATAAAACACATTCACTATAATGAGAGAATCTGCATGCACAGAAAGAGTTCAATAATCATCATGATGATAATGATATATCTTTTACACATGTACACGAGTCCCTACATAAATAAATTCTGAACATCAGATGAAGATTTTTACATAAAATGGTAAAGTCAGTAAAAAAAAACTTCATGGCAAACATAGCCAGTAATATATGGTGCATGTTTTCTATTTCAGATGATGAACCACCTTGTAAAAAGAAGAAAATGTCAGCGCTGGACGAGCTGTTGGGAGAAGACTTTGAAGTGAGGATGGCAACTAGATCTGTGAGGGACCAGGCCAGTGAAGAAGTCAAGAGGTAAAGAGAGCATGTTTTTATATTAATCCGTGCCCACCTGCTCACACAAACTCATGTTCGTGCTGCTGTTGTTAGGCGTACTGTTCTTGCATTATGTTTTGTATTATTAAGTTCAAGTTCAAGTGTTTATTTGTCATATGCAGGTTAACACAGGGTTAACTTAGTACAATGAAATGCTCAGGATGAGAAAAAATGATTTTGACTTGCTAAAAAACAAACAACAAGCAAACAGGAAATACTAAAGCATGCAATGAGGGTACAAAATAAACTACCAAAAAGTGAAACAGTAATTATAATATTACAAAGTTTCTGAAGAGAAAAATAGTAAACAACATGGTAGAATTTTAACGGTGAAGCAGGATGAATTTGTGTGAATAACTATTTCAAGGTAGTAATGAAATATAAGCTAAAATGCACATGATCTATATTGCACATAACTACCAAACTACAGGTTGTGTGACAGGTTATTGCACAACAGGTTATTGCACAACAGGTTATTGCACAGGACTCAGGAGCTTTGTGCTTATAGCTTATTCCTGGGTTTTTTTTCCTAGTGATTTTTATTTTATTACATGCTGCTGTAACCATTTGTGCCTTTTATATTTTTTCTGTATTTTCTGTAGGAAATTTTCTTTTAGCTGGTCTTTAGGTCCATGTTTAAAAATAAACACATTTAACATGTGATTATTTTGTTTGGCTTTTTACTTTATTTTTACCAGTGCTTTACAGCACCCTTTTAGATATGATATATGTGGACTTTTACAAATTTAAAAATGCTCTAAGAATGTCACATTGATAGAAATGGTCCTTTTTCTTTCATAATGAAATATTTGTCTACCGGTACATCAACAAATATTAAAACGTAGAATTATTTGAAGTTTAATCGAACCGAATCGCTTTTACACTGCATCGAACCGAATCGAACCGAATCGCTTTTACACTGCATCGAACCGAATCGAACCGAATCGCTTTTACACTGCATCGAATCGAATCGTTCCGTTTTTAAAATAAATCGTTTTTGAATCGAATCGTAACCTTTGTATCTAGATGTGAATCGAATCGCCTGTCACACAGAGATGTACAACCCTATTTGCTATGGATGTACGGTAGCTGTTTGTGTTAGCAAGATACCGTAACTCATGAACCACACAGTGGATTTTTAAATCCAGCTGATTTCACATTTGGTTGAGCTTGGTAAGAAAAAAAATGTAAGCGTTTATTTAGCTAAATTTAAAGAAACAAAGCGTCCGGTCCGAACTGCCTGCCTAAAATTCTGCAAACTTTTTTTTTTAAATCCAGCTGATTTGAACATTTCGTTAAGCTCAGGAGCACGTCTTCTATAAAGTCAGGTAAGAAATATATTTATTTATTTATTTATTTTATTTATTATTTTTTACATTTTTGGGCGCTAGTGGCCTTTATTGGAGAGGGAGAGGGCGAAACGGTAGAGAGGGGGGAGACACCACAGAAAGAAGCTCGTCGGGTCTGGGACGTGAACCCGCGACGCCTGTGGAGAGGCTCAGCCTCCAGCATATGTGCCACCCGCTTTATCCACTGCCCCAAAGCGGCGGCACAAGAAATATATTTTTTAAGCGTTTATTTAGCTAAATTTAAAGAAACAAAGCGTCCGGTCCGAACCGCCTGCCTAAAATTCGGCGAACTTTTTTTAAAAAATCCAGCTGATTTGAACATTTCGTTAAGGTCAGGAGCACGTCTTCTATAAAGTCAGCTAAGAAATATATTTTTTAAGCGTTTATTTAGCTAAATTTAAAAAAACAAAGCGTCCGGTCCAAACCGCCTGCCTAAAATTCGGCAAACTTTTTTTTTTTTATCCAGCTGATTTGAACATTTCGTTAAGCTCAGGAGCACGTGTGCTATAAAGTCAGCTAAGAAATATATTTTTCTTTGGCCTGTTATGCCTGTGGTTAACACAAACTACTTCTTTTTTTTTATCCAATAAAAGACAAACGTAAAATAATTTGAACCAGGTGGGACGCGAACCCGAGTCTAGATAAAATTTAGAGTGAAAGGCAGACGCTTTAACCACTCAGCTACAAAGGCGTATTGGTTTTTTCAGGAGTCCACTTTTATTATAAAGGATTCGCCCCACGTAACATCCTGGTTATTCTAACATAAGCTGATTTGTAATCAGTTATTAACAAAAATTAAACTCAGAAACACTAATTCAGCTAACAATTTTTTAAGGGTTTCTGTAGTTAAATTTTAATGAAATTCAGCTCGCGTTGAGGTTGTTGTTAGAACGAGTCCCGCCCCTGCTGCAAACAACAAATCAAATGATGAGCAGTACATGACGTCAAACTGGGCCCGGGAGCCCGGCCCAATCAGATCCACGTCTTGGCGGGTTCCAAAACGAGGGCGGACTCCGGGCGGAAAAGGAAAATGCGAAAATGACGAACCCGGGTTAGAAGGCGGGGCGGGGTGGGCCGGGCCGTTGAGGGCTGTGCAGTGCAAAAACGGCTATAGAAAACTTGGTAAAGAAAATGAAAGTGAAATTGGATTTCTTTTCATAAATACATCCTGCCTAACTCTGAATGCTAGGAAATGCATTGTGACTGCAACTTTCCTTCCCTCCATTGACTACGGTGACATTATTTACATGAATGCTCCTACAAGCACCCTGCAGATGTTGGATGCTTTCTATCACGGTGTGCTAAGATTCATAACTGGCAGAACAGAACATTACATGCAGTGTCCCCTCAGTGCAGACTGGACTAGGAAAAAGGACATTCTCCTACTGCGATCCTGTATCTTGGAATGCAGTACCTTACAAAAATATCAGAAGCTCTCTGACCCTGACCTCTCTAAGTGGCTTCAAACATCTGCTAAATTTCTGGCAACAACCAATGAAGACATGTTCCTGTTTCTAGTATTTTTACATCGCTTCATAAAGGTAGTTGTTTTTTTTTCTTCTTTAAAATAACATTTTCTTCCATTTATTTTTCTCAATTTATATGCTTTCTAATGTTCTCATCATTCTTTGTTAAAATCAGGTCTTCCTTGTAAATGAGTCCTCAAGGTTCAATGAGACTAACCTGTATAAATAGAGGTTGAATGGAAAAAAAGTGAGATTACGTTGACTTGTGGGACATTTCCTAAACACAGTGGAAACATAATTGGTACAAGTCTATATCGTGAATAAACGGTAAGAACAAAACGTACCAGCGTGCGGGGCGCAATGGTGTCGTTAAGTGGAGGCAGCTGGGGGTTCTGGCAGACGCGGGTCATGAAACGCAGTAAAAGCTGGAGCCGTCTTCGGTTGGGTGGCGGCAGCAAGAGGCAGCTGACTTGAAAAGCCTCGGTGGCGACGTCCTGCTCCTGCAGCAGGCCTGCAATTAGAAGATGAGAAATAAAGTGCAGCTCTCTGAGGGAAAGTGCAGACAGAATGAGCATGAGAGATATTGTGGTGGGTCCCCAATGTGAAGCACTCACTGAGAATGTTGACAAAGACCTCATAAAGGTGGAAAGTCAGCAAGGGCTCTTTGAGTCTCTGGTAATAATCTGCTACTGTTCTCAGGACATCTCTTTCAAAACCCAGGTACACAGGCTGCTTCATGTCACTGGCATTAGGCCCTGGGGAAAAGGTCAAAGGAAGCTTTGGTTTATTACAAGAAACACCAGAAAATATGAGTATACAATGATACTATTGTAAAACTAACTCATAAGTGATGAACAAGGTTGGATATAGGCCATAAAATGAAACAGTGGTTCAAAAAGTATAGCTGTCTTTGGTAATTAAGACGTCGTAGAATGTTTTTTATCCCAGGCCAAAACAAATAAAAGGTAGAACTAACGTTGCAATGCCTCGCTGCAGTTCAAACTTATTGTAGGGATGCACAAAACAATAAATCCATTCATTACTCAATTTGTTGTTTTTCTGTTTAACAAAGTGTGTTTGGATAATGGAGAGATTTGTTATTGCTAAAAATCAAGGATTTTAATTGAGGATCACTAAACTGTGTTAATGTATTGTGTTGTATTAAAGATAGGAGGCAGCTGTCCATCCAACATTCAATGTGTTGAAGCTCCACATGGGGATTCTCCTCTAGACCTCAACGCTCACTTCATTTATAAAAGCTCATGGCGGGACAGGTGTTGTACCAAAATGTGTTCAGTCGCCACAGGAGCGAGCACAGCCTGTTCGTCTGGGTGTTTCTGCTGCTTAAGTTCTTGGAGTTAACACTGAATAAATCCATTAACACTAAAACATGCATTTTTATTTGCTCAAGATAAAAGCGAAGGTGTCTCAGTTTCACTTTTATTTTTTTCTTCAAAACTCACAATGTTGTCTACGTAAAGTGTCTTTGTAGTTATAAATATCTGCAGACTTCAGCATTACACAGGACTATAACACAAAATAAACAAGGTGTTTGTTAAATTTATGCTATGTGCTATATGTTAGTTAATTTTTGATCAAATGTTATGGATGATTTTAACTACAATAGCTGATAATAACTCTGCCCATGAACTATAGGTTTGGTTTAGCAGAGAGAGCTTGATGAGGAGCTGAGTCAGGCTACAGCATGCAGCTGTCGCTCGAGTCTGTGAGTTTGGCTGAACTGATAAGAGTATAAAAACAAGCTGCACACACAGCCTGCAGCAAATACTCTAGACTGGACTTCATGTGTGTACTTTCTGTATATCTATGTAACCTTTCCTAAAAATCTTCATCTAAATACTGTACATGTTGAAATTCTAATGTTGAGTGTGGTTCTTTTAAGTACCGGTAAGTAGATAAGGCAAGAATTTTTTCTCCAACACTATGCTATATTTGGAACCAAATTCTGATCAACTGTACTGTGATAAATGTAACATATTAAATTATCATAAATCTAATATTCTTTACATTGTTTGCATTGATGTTGATTATACTAGTTTCCCCGTGTTACCAATCACACAGTTTGTTAATGTTCAAGTACTTTTTGCCACACAAAAATCCATTTATTATTTTCGAATACAACCCTTGTTATGTGTTATTGCCTTGCACCACTGATGAGAGCGGGCTATCAGTTTCATTCTCTGTATGTCTTCGACATAAGGACAACTGACAATAAAGCTGACTTGACATATAGAAAAGTTTAGCACAATGAAATAAACTTGAAATTCCCATTTTTATCTGCTTGACTAAAATACTTCTGCCTTGAATGAGTTTATATCACTCAAAGGGAGGAGATTTTAAAGATCTGAGTCTTTGAAGCATTATTTGGTTCTTTCTCCAAAGGGGAGGCCTGACAAAAAAACGTTTGGGAACCACTTCTATAAACATGTGACTTAGTCGGTCATAATGTACGGTTCAGAACAGAATTAACCTACAGAATAAAACTACAAACAATAATTTAAATACAGAATTTAACAACAAATAGAACAACACAACACAATGAGAAAGAGCAGGAATGAACTGAAGGATGGCATTAAGAAGGCCAAGGCCACGTATGCACAGAGGATCGAGGGACAGTTCACCTCACAAGACCCACGGAGCATGTGGAAGGGTATTAAATGCATAACAGATTACAAAGGCAAAAACAAACAATGCCCCAGGGACCCATCTCTGCCTGATGCCCTCAATAAGTTTTATGCACGTTTTGATGATCCAAACAGACCTGCTAGCACCAGACTCACCTCATCACCAGATGAAGAGCATCTCAGGGTGTCCGCAGCAGAAGTGAGAGGCAGTCTCAGAAAGATTAATCCTCATAAGCTTTGTTGAGAGTTTTTAATGACATCCTCCTGGCATGTGACTCGGGCGATCATGTGATCCTTGTGTTGCTGGATTTAACTGCTGCGTTCGACACAGTGGACCACAGCATTTTACTATCACGCCTACAGCACCAAGTAGGCATTGGTGGGACTGCTCTGGAGTGGTTGGGGTCCTATTTGGCTGACAGAACATTTTCTGTAAAACTTGCTGGGTTTGAATCATTTTCTGCTCCTTTGTCATGTGGCGTACCTCAGGGATCAATTTTAGGGCCATTGCTTTTTTCTTTATATCTGCTTCCTCTAGGATCGATTTTTAGAAAACACGGCATATCATTTCACTGCTACGCTGATGATTGCCAAATCTATGTGCCTTTGAAGCGGGTTGATGCCTGGTCCATTAAACCTCTTTTATCGTGTCTCGAGGATCTTAAAGCTTGGATGGCCCTAAACTTCCTGCATTTTAATGAAAAAAAGACTGAGGTACTTGTTTTTGGACCTAGTGGAGCTTGTTCGAGCCCTCCAGTTGATTTAGACCCCCTGACAATTTATGTAAAATCTACCATTACAAACCTTGGTTTTAAGATGGACAGTGATTTTAAGCTCGAGAGTCAAATAAGGGCCACTGTAAAATCTGGTTTTTATCACCTGAGAAAAATAGCAAAGGTAAAATCTATTCTCTCACGGCAACAGTTAGAAACAGTAATTCATGCCTTCATTTCATCACGGCTGGATTACTGTAATTCTCTTTATCTTGGAGTCAGCCAGTCCTCACTTGCACGTCTGCAGCTGGTGCAAAATGCTGCTGCACGTCTTTTAACCGGAACACGTAAAAGAGAGCACATCACACCTGTCCTGGCTTCTCTCCACTGGCTGCCCGTGTATTTTAGAGTTCATTTTAAAATTCTCTTGTTTGTTTTTAAGGTTTTAAACAACCTTGCCCCCCCTTATTTGGCAGAGCTTCTACACCATTACACTCCATCCCGGTCACTCAGGTCTGCTGACCAGCTGCTCCTGGTCATTCCACGGAGTAAGAGGAAGCTTCGAGGAGACAGGGCCTTCTCTGTTGGTGGCCCCGAGTTATGGAATGCTCTGCCTTTACACATTCGACAAGCTCCCTCACTGTCCATTTTTAAAACACGTTTAAAAACGCATCTATACTCATTGGCCTTCAACCCAACTGAGACTTGATTTTACTTCATGTTTATTGATTTTATCTGTTTATCTTGTCGTTTTATTGTATTTTAAAGTGAAATTTTAGTTCACTGTGTATTAGTTTGGTGGTCAGCGCTTTGTTTCAGCTGTGGCTGTGTTAAAGCGCTTTACAAATAAAGTTGATGATGATGATGATGATAAAGCAACCGGACCAGACAACATCCCAGGGAAAGTTCTGAAGGAATGTGCGGACCAGCTCTGTGAGGTGCTGGCTGACATCTTCACCACCTCACTTGCACTGGAGTCAGTTCCCACCTGCCTGAAGACCGCGACCATCATCCCAGTCCCAAAGAGCTCCACAGTGACTGGTCTGAATGACTATAGACCGGTGGCCCTCACCCCGATAGTCGCTAAATGTTTTGAGAAACTGGTCATGTCCCACATCAAGGCAACCGTCAACATCAATGAGGACCCTCATCAATACGCATACCGTGAGAACCGATCAACAGAGGACGCCATTTCTTCCGTGGTCCACACTGCTCTCACCCACCTGGATCAGAAGGACTCATACGTGCGTCTGCTCTTTGTGGACTTCACATCTGCCTTCAACACCATGATCCCCCAAACTCTGATAGACAAACTATCTACACTTGGACTAAGCCCCTCTATTTGTAACTGGATACTAGACTTCTTAACAGACAGACCACAGTCCGTGAAGATCCACAACTTCTCCTCCTCCACCATAACCCTCAGCACTGGCTCTCCTCAGGGATGTGTGCTGAGCCCCCTTCTGTTCACTCTGCTCACATATGATTGTACAGCCACACTTCCAGGCTGTCATATTGTTAAGTTTGCAGATGATACAGCGGTGGTGGGATGCATTACAAACAATGATGAGTCCAGCTACAGACAGGAGGTGGAACACCTGGAGAGCTGGTGCAAAGAGAATAATCTTCACATGAATGTGAAGAAGACAAAGGAGATGATTGTGGACTTCAGAAGGAACAAACACACCCATGCCCCACTGATAATAGGTGGGTCTGCAGTGGAAGTGGTCTCCAGCTACAAATACTTGGGTGTACACATGAATGATAACCTCAGCTGGAGCAACAACACCACCAGCCTGATCAAGAAAGGTCATCAGAGACTCTACTTCCTCAGACGGCTGAGACGAGCCGGTCTGAGCAGCCCAGTTCTCACCTCGTTCTACAGGTGTGCAGTGGAGAGCATCCTGTGCTCCAGCATCAACGTGTGGCATGGAGGCTGCACAGTTGAAGAAAGAAAAGCTCTGCAGAGAGTGGTGAAGGCTGCACAGAAGTCTGTTGGAGTCAGTCTCCCCACCATCACAGACATTTACACCTCTAGATGCAGGAAAAGAGCCACCTGTATCATGAAAGACCTCACTCATCCAGCACACTCACTCTTTGCCCCACTCCCCTCAGGACGGAGGTTGAGGAGCATCAAGTGTAGAACCACTAGACTGAGGAACAGCT
>JBBPBX010002378.1:71011-82529 GCA_038048925.1 Garcialebias charrua | reverse complement strand
CATCTTAAGAGCTCTCTTCTCTCGTCCTGTTACAATACAAGCCCATTCATTGACCCCACCTGGTTCTCAAATATTTAAGTGGTACGGAGCTCGAAGATGGGAGTGGCTATGATCGAGGCAGCGCCTTCAAAAGGAAAGAGAGATGGCCTCATATTTAATACATGTCATGTCTCCATCAAAATTGCAGCAGATAATTGCACTCGGGATGTTTTTTGTTTTTTTCTGGGCCTGTGATAGCTCAGATTGGATACTCCCCTGCAGCTCCCTCTGCCAGGTTGTTTGTCTTGGCCAGTTTCTTTGTGCTCGTAAAAAAAAAAAAAAAAAAGTGGTAGAACTGTCGTGTCAGGAGGAAATTCAGGAAGTGATGCAGCACCTGCAGCCAGCTGCTGGAGACAATGGACAAGCCGAATGGTCCAGGTAGATGTGTCCTTTGAGAACATGGACCGAACCAGGACAGAACAGAAATGTAGTAGTCCCTTGATTATTGCGGGGGTTACGTCGGCCCACCCACGATAGGTGAAAAAACGTGAAGCAAGAATGTTATTTTATTTGAGTATTTAGGCTATATATGTTTTATGGCTGTATAAACCCTTCCCACACTCTTGAAATATTCTAAACTCTTAAACCTACGTAATTTTAACAACATATGTATTCGTACTGTACAATATTGCAAAATGTCATATGGTACTCACCAGCCTTGGTCCGATTCTGTTCCGGTTCTGATCGGCTTTCCGCAGCCAGTGAGCACCTGATAATTTTAGAGAGAGCTGGACCTTCAGAGAGCCAGCACAAAACCACTCAATGGTCTTGATCGAGTCCACATAATCCAGAGAAATCCATTGCAAAATGTCCGGGTGAGCTCCGGAGAAGACATTGGACATCCAAGTAATGCCTTCCCCGCTTGAGAGGCTTCCTGGGCTGGCAAGCAGCACTCAGATTGATTGATGAGGCTGGAAGTAGTCTTGGTCCAATTCCCGGTTGGTTCCGTATGGCTCTCAGCATCCACTGAATGCCCAAGTCACTATGAATCAGGATCAAACATTTTAGTCAGGTTCAGATCGGATCAAAACTTTCCCTCCATTTCGGCAGAAAGCAGTGGCCGAAAGCGCTGTTGGCTTCTGGATAATGTAGTTCTTTTGGACTGGAGGTAGGCTCATTGACAGAAAACTGTAAAATGTTGACGCCTGTCCGAAGTATTTTTTCCACGTTAACTTTTCATCTCGTAACATCCCAATCATGTAACATTAAAGTTAATTGTTGAAAAACCACAAAAGAGCAAGTCCGCGAAAGTCGAACCGCAAAGTAGTGAGGGACTACTTTAACTTCAAGATATCTGCTTTATCTGATGAAATCAGATGCAGAAAATATAGAGCGCTGCGTTATCATACTGACGTTTATCACAACACTAATCAAAACGCTCTGTTGTGGAGAGTTAGGACTGTATGTTGATTTTTAGGAGATTATAGCTGGAGCACTTCATCCACACAGACACTCCGATCAGAGAGTGAGTCCTGACACAGCAAGATGGTGTTTTTCTTGGAGTTTAATTAACTGACCAGTTCGTTTACAGCATGCAGTTTCCTTTCCTGAGCTGTAAATTCTTCCTAACTGAAAGTAACTGGCGTTAACTGTCCCTTTTTCTGTCTGTCTGGTATCTGAAATAACAGAAAACGGCTAAAATGAGAACATGCTAACAAATAGCTTAGCTTACCCTTAATATTACAACAAGACAGAACCTTAAACATGAAATAAACATTTCTTTGGGCTGTCTCATATTTGCGCCAAAATCGCCACCCCATTTATATATGAAAAGAAGAAATTAGCGCTCATTAAAGTGCATTAAGCTCACCTTTGTCACAAACGCAGACAGGCATCAACGATAGAAAACACTAACGGCTATAAAACCAACGGCTTTCTCAGCTCTACAGTATTTATCCCCAAGGACCCCTTAGCTGTCTAACAAGATGCCTGACGTAAAAACACGAATTAGCTGTCTAATGTAAAAAAATACGTATTAGCTGTCTAACAATATGCCTGAACAAAAACAATGCATAGATACTGGGGAATTTATAACAGCCGCCCCCAGAATAGCCTAGCTATTATGTAAAGTCTATTAAATTCCCTAAGATGAAGTGGAGTCCCGTATTTTGTCCATCATCAGGTGGAATGGCCGAAAGCTGGACCATACGTGGTACCGACCGCAGGTAGGTCTTCTCTCCAATCCGAACCTCCGCTGACCGGATCCGACCGTCTGCACTCTCGATCACCTTGACAACCTCCCCGATGGGCCACGGTGCTCTCTGAAGCTGGGGATCAACCATCATGTCGATCGTGCTCTGCGTGAGGTCATCAGTAGGCCGCCTCCACTTCTGCCGAACTTCCAAGAACGGAAGGTGATGCCGCAGGAACTGCACACAGAAGTGGTCCACCATCATCTGACAGTGGCGCCAACGTCTTCTTGTGACGGTGTCAGGAGTGTAAGATGCTTGGGGTAAGGAGGCGTCCCGCCGCCCCATCAACAACATATTTGGCGTCACTGGATCAGGCTCAGCTATGTCTGATGAAACATAGCCTAAGGGCTTGGCGTTGAGAATGCCCTCAACCTTGATCTTCTTACGTATGTGCAGGAACTCGTAGTACGAGTTGGCTCGCTCCGTCTGGTAGGACTCGATCTCCTCCAGCTTCATGGTGTCCACGATGGCTGCCAGAGACTGCTGGCACCGCTCCTTCTCCTGCTGAGCCGCACAGCTCAGCTGGGAGCTCAGCAGCTTGGGCATCTTCCTCTTGCACGGATGAGGAACGTGGACGTCCACTTCCTCGTCTGAGAGGCGGAGCTTGAGCTTGGCTCCCGAGGAGTCAGACTCTTGGTCTCCACACTGAGGGGAGGAACACTCCGAGGTGTTGCTGCTGTCCGTCTGAGCTGCCGGCTGGATGCTGGTTTGACTCTGCTCTTCGGCTGCGGACGAGGATTCGGGTTTCTCGTCAGCTGGCATGGCCTCCATCGGATCAGGGTGGAGCTCAGCTTTGGATTCAGAGACACCTTCTGAACTCAGGCTGCCTTCGAGTGGTTCAGTTCTGTTGGTCTCTGAGCTCTGTGGGAGGTCGGTCCTCTCCTCAGCCTTGTGTTCAGGACTAACACAGGACACGTTGTCCTCCATATGAGACCCAGGACAAAAGGCTGCATCGTCACTAGGGGGCCAGGACTTCTTGCAGTCTGGATAGTTTATGATCCTGTTGTCTTCTGAGCCCTTGGACTCAGTTTTATTTAAACTGGGGGATGTCTCCCCTTCAGCAGAGACGGGAATGTGCAAACTGGTGGACAGTACTGGACTCCCCGCCCATCCTGTTCGTAGGTTCTCTGAACCAGTCTCCATGTTCTCTTCTTCTGGTCTGTCGGGGTTTGCCACAGGATTGTTGCTATGGTCAGTAAATTCTCTCTCACTATCACGAACCAGCTTGGGCAGTTCAGGTACAGGAACAGGCTGCTTCGGCGGCTGGAAACTGTATGTGGACTGTGGCATGGTGTACTGTGGCAGGGAAGAACTGTATCCATGAGGAGCTGGCCCTACCATGACAGGCACTGGCTGGTAGACTGTCTGTACTGTAGGATGCTGAAGCTGGAGAACAGGTTGTGGAGATGGACCTGGCTGATAACCTGACGGCTGCAAGATGGGCTGTGTAATAATCGGTGGGGGCTGGTGCACAGGAGGTGCAGTGATAACTGGTGTATGCTGATACACATGCTGTGCAGCATTAACCTGCAGGGGCTGATACAAAGGCTGTGCGGTTTGATACACAGGCTGTGCGGTGTTAACTTGCGTGAGCTGATACACAAGCTGTGTGGTGTTAATTTCCATGGGCTGATACACAGGCTGTGCGGTGTTAACTTGCGTGGGCTGATACACAAGCTGTGTGGTGTTAATTTCCATGGGCTGATACACAGGCTGTGCCGCGTTAACTTGCATGAGCTGATACACCGGCTGTGTGGTGTTACCTTGTGTGGGTTGATACACAGGCGGTGGCACTGCCATAGGGGTGTAGAGGTTCTGGCACTGAAGCATAATATTGTTTGATAGTGATGTGGGTTGCAGCACATGACGTGGTGTTGCTGGAGCCAGGGGTTGACGTGCTGGTGTTGACACAGCTGGATGTGGCTGGTATTCTGTATGGGCTGGACCTGTATAATTGGGCTGGTATTGTTGAGCATTTACAGCTGTAGTCACGGGATTAATTATTTGATAGGCTGGTTGGTATAACGTAGACATTGTGTTATACTGGCTTGTCTTATCGACTGCCGCCGCTGGGAAATGACGCTGTGAGAACCCGAGTGCTGAAAACAGCTGGCCATCTTGAATAGCAGACTTGGTCTGCAGGCTGAGTGACTGCAGCTGCTGTGCACTGGCACTTAGATTGTCATCCTGATGAGGGGCAGCATAAGACATTAGTGACTGAGGAACTTGGTAGTCCTGGAGGTGAGCTGGTAGCTGTCGTGGCCGTTCTGTTAATCTTGATGTGTCCATTTTGCTGATATGAGTGAAGTAATCCGGCTCAGAAGGACCAAATGTTGTGGAGAGTTAGGACTGTATGTTGATTTTTAGGAGTTTAGCTGGAGCACTTCATCCACACAGACACTCCGATCAGAGAGTGAGTCCTGACACAGCAAGATGGTGTTTTTCTTGGAGTTTAATTAACTGACCAGTTCGTTTACAGCATGCAGTTTCCTTTTCTGAGCTGTAAATTCTTCCTAACTGAAAGTAACTGGCATTAACTGTCCCTTTTTCTGTCTGTCTGGTATCTGAAATAACAGAAAACGGCTAAAATGAGAACATGCTAACAAATAGCTTAGCTTACCCTTAATATTACAACAAGACAGAACCTTAAACATGAAATAAACATTTCTTTGGGCTGTCTCATATTTGCGCCAAAATCGCCACCCCATTTATATATGAAAAGAAGAAATTAGCGCTCATTAAAGTGCATTAAGCTCACCTTTGTCACAAACGCAGACAGGCATCAACGATAGAAAACACTAACGGCTATAAAACCAACGGCTTTCTCAGCTCTACAGTATTTATCCCCAAGGACCCCTTAGCTGTCTAACAAGATGCCTGACGTAAAAACACGAATTAGCTGTCTAGTGTAAAAAAATACGTATTAGCTGTCTAACAATATGCCTGAACAAAAACAATGCATAGATACTGGGGAATTTATAACACGCTCAGAAGAATCTCCTAAGAAATGTGGTGTTTAATCTGTGCAATCGGCTAAAACTACTGTGACGTTGTGTGAAAGAAACCCACAGTTGGATTTTTATTTTAAATACGGCAGCTTTGAAGTTATGGGGTTTGATTACAGCTGAGATCATCTTTATGTTTAGAGATGGAGCAAAATGTGTTTTTTTTATGGCCAGTACTCACTGAAATCAAGGCAGACGCTCACTGAAACACTCCAACGGTGCATAAACAAAACTTATTTATTCAGCTGGATAATTAACTATTGCATTTACAAAACAGGATTATCAAAAGTTTCAAATACATTTTGACAAATCTGTATAAGTGTGATAACTCTTATCTGTCCACCACCCCCACCTCTGACTGCCTTTTATGAAATCAGATCCTGGTTCTCCAGCAACTTCCTCAAACTAAACAGCAACAAAACAACTTCTTACTGGCACCAAATCCACCCTTGCAAAAAACACATACCCCAGCTTGCCCTTTGGCCAGGTTATGAGTCTGCGTGTCAGACAACACGTTATCATTTAAATCCTATATCGGTAACATCACTGGTTCAGCACCTCCTTAACATCACATGCATTCGTCATCCCTCCAGGGGTGTCAAAGTCAAATACACAGAGGGCCAAAAAAACAAATTTGCTACTGGTTCAATGTTTATTATAAGGGGGTGATATAATTTTTTTCTTCTTTCTGCACTCTTTTCATTATATGTTTTCTTTTTGATGAATTTGTTTTATTTAGTATCTTTTAAATGAATGAATAAATGAATTAATTAAAATATTAAATAGAGTCAGAGTCAGAGTCAGAGAGAATTTATTGTCATTTGCACCGCATGTAGTACATGTGTTGAAAACGAGATTATGTACACAGGGTCCCAGTTACATCCAACAACAAATGCAAGAGAAAAACAATAATAACATCTAGGATTAACTAAGAGAGACATCAGCTAGTAATACACTAAGCCCTAATGTAGTAGAAAAACATCATTATAAACAGCAGCACGAACATGAGCAGATGGTCACAGATGAACGCAGCAACAAGAAACAGATCAGCATCAGCATGATGTGACATTTTGCAGTGTTTATTCTTATTATTTATTTATTCATGAGTCTGACAGCCTCAGGGTAGAAGCTGTTCCTCAGTCTAGTGGTTCTACATTTGATGCTCCTCAACCTCCGTCCCGAGGGGAGTGGTGCAAAGAGTGAGTGTGCTGGGTGAGTGAGGTCTTTCATGATGCAGGTGGCTCTTTTTCTGCATCTGGAGGTGTAAATGTCTGTGATGGTGGGGAGACTGACTCCCACAGACTTCTGTGCAGCCTTCACCACTCTTTGTAGAGCTTTCCTCTCTGCAACTGTGCAGCCTCCATGCCACACGTTGATGCTGGAGCACAGGACGCTCTCCACTGCACACCTGTAGAACGAGGTGAGGACTGAGCTTCTCAGACCGGCTCGTCTCAGCCGTCTGAGGAAGTAGAGTCTCTGATGACCTTTCTTGATCAGGCTGGTGGTGTTATTGCTCCAGCTGAGGTTATCATTCATGTGTACACCCAGGTATTTGTAGCTGGAGACCACCTCCACCGCAGATCCACCTATATACAGTGGGGTGTGGGTGTGTTTGTTCCTTCTGAAGTCCACAATCATCTCCTTCGTCTTCTTCACATTCATGTGAAGGTTATTCTCTTTGCACCAACTCTCCAGATGTTCCACCTCCTGTCTGTAGCTGGATTCATCATTATCTGTGATGCATCCCACCACAGCTGTATCATCTGCAAACTTAACAATATGACAGCCTGGATGTGTGGCTGTACAATCATATGTGAGCAGAGTAAACAGAAGAGGGCTCAGCACACATCCCTGAGGAGAGCCAGTGCTGAGGGTGATGGTGGAGGAGGAGAAGTTGTGGATCTTCACGGACTGTGGTCTGTTTGTTAAGAAGTCTAAGACCCAGTTACAAATAGAGGGGCTTAGTCCAAGTGTGGATAGTTTGTCTATCAGAGTTTGGGGGATCATGGTGTTGAAGGCAGATGTGAAGTCCACAAAGAGCAGACGCACGTATGAGTCCTTCTGATCCAGGTGGGTGAGAGCAGTGTGGACCACGGAGGAGATGGCGTCCTCTGTTGATCGGTTCTCACGGTATGCATATTGATGAGGGTCCTCGTTGATGTTGACGGCTGTCTTGATGTGGGACATGACCAGTTTCTCAAAACATTTAGCGACTATCGGGGTGAGAGCCACCGGTCTATAGTCATTCAGACCAGTCACTGTGGAGCTTTTTGGGACTGGGATGATGGTGGCAGTCTTCAGGCAGGTGGGAACTGACTCCAGTGCAAGTGAGGTGGTGAAGATGTCAGCCAGCACCTCACAGAGCTGGTCCGCACATTCCTTCAGAACTTTCCCTGGGATGTTGTCTGGACCCGTAGCTTTATGAGGGTTGATCCTTCTGAGACTGCCTCTCACTTCTGCTGCGGTCACTTTGAGGTGCTCCTCGTCTGGTGATGAGGTGAGTCTGGTGCTAGTTGGTCTGTTTGGATCATCAAAACGTGCATAAAACTTATTGAGGGCATCAGGCAGGGATGGGTCCCTGGGGCATTGTTTGCTTTTGCCCTTGTAGTCTGTTAAGCATTTGATGCCCTGCCACATGCTCCGTGGATCATGTGAGGTGAACTGTCCCTCGATCCTCTGTGCATACGCGGCTTTGGCCTTCTTTATGCCATCATCCAGTTCTCTCCTGCACTTTCTCAACTCCTCAGTGTCTTTAGACTTGAATGCAGTGTCCCTGGCTGCCAGCAGGGTGCGGACATCCTTATTTAGCCAGGGTTTTTGATTGGGGTAAAATTTAACACACTTTCTTATGGATACATTTTCAGCACATGTACTGATGTAACCCAGGACAGAGGAAGCATAAAGTTCCAGGTCAACTGAATTTCCATTCGTAGCTGCCTCTTTGAAGACAGACCAGTTTGTGTTTTCAAAGCAGTCTCTTAGCATGGGGGAACTATCTTGGCGCCACGATGTGATCACTCTTTGTTCCGGCTTGTGACGTCTGAGTGGGGGGAGCTGTCTAGGGACCAATAGCAGGGAGCGATGGTCGGAAGCCCCGAGCGGTGGGCGTGGCTTCGCCGTGTACGCCCCCTTCACATTCGTGTAGACCTGGTCTAGTGTCTTATTTCCTCGTGTTGCTGTGAAAACGTGCTGATTGAAGGTTGGAAGAATGACACGTAAATCCACGTGATTGAAGTCCCCGGAAACAATGAAAAACCCCTCAGGATATTTACACTGCAGCGAGGTGAGTAAGTCATGAATTTCTTCCTGGGCGTCTTTAGCATTAGCATCGGGGGGTATGTAAACATTGCTTATTATTATCGCTGAATAGTCGCGGGGGAGGTAATGTGGCCTACATCTTATTGTTAAAAGCTCCACAGCAGCTGAGCAGATCCTGCTGATAACGGCACAGTTCGTGCACCAGTCTTTGTTAACGTAAATGCAGACGCCTCCACCTCGCGTTTTCCCCGTAGTCTCGATGCACCGGTCCGTTCTGAAAAATAGTTTATTATCCAACTCGTAAACAGAGTCAGGAGTGTCTTCATTGATCCATGTTTCCGTGAGACAAAGCACCGAACATCTCCTCATCTCCTCCGACGTTGTTACTCTCAGACGAAGCAGGTCCATCTTGTTGTCGAGCGAACGCACATTGGACAGAAATAAAGCCGGCATCGGGGGTTTACCGGTTTTAGCGTCTGCTCGTAGTCTCGTCATGATTCCTGCTCGACAGCCACGCTTTTTCCCTCGAGAGCACCGCTTCCTTTTCTTTCCTCCGCGCATCTGCTTCCAGAAAGATGATCTAAGCAGATCCAATCTTCCGAGTTCTGATTTGAGTTCGTTGCTGATTTCAGCTGTGCCTTGTGGTAAATCCGCTCCAATTCTCAACAGCTCAGTTCGGCTATAATTCACCCGCAAAAAACGCGCAGAGTCAGGTACAAAAACACTATTAAAACTACTAAAAACTGGGGATGTTCTGGGAGCCCATGAAGCTGCTACTGGTCTGAGCGCGGCCATCTTTACATCTGCTAAGTTCTTGCATAAATCAACACAGACATGTTCCTGCTTTTAGTATTTTACATTGTTTTATGATGTAGCTGTTTATGTTTCTTTTTTTTTTAAACACAGTTTTCTTATGATTTTTAATTAATATGCTTTTTATGATTGTTTACTGTTGGCTGCAAGTATCAAGCTGCGAAATCCTTCATTTTCTACAGCTGATAGCTGTTGGTCATTAATTATGATGAAGTTTAGCAACTTCTCTGTGAACATTTGAGCTCCGTGGCTAGTGCGTTTTTGTTGTTCAATCTGGGGCAGGCGCTCTGATTTCGGTCAGCCGCTCTCAGCCCGTCCCTCCTACGAGATGGTCAGACAGCGGGTCGGACTGGACGCAGCTGGCCGCGGTCGGTGTCCCTGTTTTGGTTCAGCAAGAGTGGCGTCCCGCTGAAGCCCCGGAGCTTGAATGTCCAACGTAAAACTAACTTGACTGCGGTTTAATGTGGCGCTATGGCTCTGCAGACATTGCACGTTGCTGTCTTGTGGTGTTTAGTGTAAAATAACATCCAGGGGGCCAAAAATAATTAATTTGCGGGCCGGATCTGGCCCGCCGGCCGGCACTTTGACATATGTGCTCTAACCCAACAGTTCTGCTCGTCTGGTTCACTTTTTGGTGACATCCCGCCTAGATTACTGCAATTCCCTTCTTTTGGGTTTACCTACAAAATCCATCCATAAACTCCAGCTGGTCCAAATATCTGCTGCCTCATCATCTCCAGAACCCCTTCCACCAGTCATGTAACACCTATTCTGCAGCCTCTTCATTGGCTCCACATTAAATATCACATTTCCTACAAACGACTGGACCTCAGATCCACAGTTTCTGTGTCTGAAAGTCCCTGGAAGCTGCAGGGTCAGTGATGAACAGGAGTTCTTCCCAGAAGTTCTGAATCTGATGAACTCAGGTGAAAATGTAGGATTGAAGCAAAACGAGTGGGAGACGTTTCCACTCTGTAAATTTTTGATGTAAACCGTGGCTGTCAGTCGCATGAGGCAACAGCTGGATCTAAGACCGGCAGATGTGTCAGGACCTGGCCAGGTGTCACGTTGGGTCAAGATGTGATCACACAACCAGCTCCACCTAGGAAGGGGGCACCTGATGAAGATCAATGTTTAGTTACTTTTTATAGTTTCACGGATAATTTGACCGATTTTCACATGAAAGTTAAATAAGACAATTTATTAAAAGTTTGACTGATTCGTCAGTTTCTGACTAAAAGACTAAAGGCAATTTTAAAATGTATTCTTGAGATTTTTGAATGTGTTCAAAATGCTCCCAATATTTGTTCTGCACTGCATGTAAGAAATTTGCACCCAGATGAGTGTTTTTATTTCCGGTAATTCTGGAGACAGAGATGGGGTTAACCTCTAATGAATAAACCAAAAATATGCAGAGAGAAAAGTTGGTTTTAAAACAATGTTCACCTCGAGCGCCTGGCATCAGTTTGCATCATGGGTCCATCCACTAAACTCTCCTCCAACCTTGGCATGATATTTTCCTCAATGTGTAAAGATAAACCTAATTAATTAAATAAATGACACAATGGGAAGCTGCAGCTCGTTATCAAAGGCAAAAGCTGATGGTGTTTTGTTCATGTGTGCTCTTCTGTATTAGCAGAATGCCTCATGAATCACTTTAAATGTTAATGAAAATTTCAGATATCATTGGCTGCTCATCTACAACTGATTAACCTTTGGAGTTAACCCCATTCTAATAGTAAATGGACTGTGCTTTTCTAGCCAATCAGGCTGTTCAAAGCGCATCACAACACAATCCCTCATCCATACAACACTCGATCACGTCTAAGTTAAACTGAATAAATCATGTTATAAAGACTAATCAGTGCATTCGATCATATTTATGGGGCATACACGAGAAGCAATGAGGGGTTCAATGACGTGACTGTGAACTGGTGGAATCGAACCTCTGACACTCCCATCCAACCCCTGATCCACAGTTGCTCAAGATGGCTGCTACACCCAATATATGGAGTGGTAGTAGCTGAAAGTAGAGTTGCATTCGGGCCCAAAAAGATCCAATTCGACCCAGTTCCAGCCTGTAGCCATCATTTCTGAACCCCACCCAACCTGACAAATTAACTGTAATTATAGGTCTGAACTTGACCCCCCCCCCCCAACATTTTTAATTAAGCTTTGACAGCTTATAGATATTAATGGCTAGCAGACGCG
>JBBPBX010002378.1:0-70950 GCA_038048925.1 Garcialebias charrua | reverse complement strand
TTTGTCCTTTTATGCCTGCATTCTGCATTATTCAGACACAGACCCTACTCTGACATGTCTGCTTTGGAATCTCACCTTTTTGTGTCATTGGCCGCACAGAGAGCAGCGGCTGAACGTCCATTTGGGCTTTGATGGATAGATTCCTGGCAGTACCGGTCGTGCCATCTGAAGTTTAACCACTTTATTTTACCTCTTTCAAGGCCAGTCAGCACGCAGTCAAATGGCCACATGTGACTGGTGAATGTATGGCAAGCCATATTGCCATATAATTGGATCACCAGCCGCATGTATCTGCTGACACAATCAAAAGCCAGACACCGACCCGGCCATCCAGCACATTATCCATGGGCGAAGCCAGGATTTTATGAGGTGCGGTTCGTTTGAAGGAAAAGTGGACCTGGAAAGAGCAACACGCCTCGGTGGTTCACTTGAAGCGCGTCGGGTTGCCACTCCAAACTTTATCTCTATTCGGGTTCGATCCTCACTTTGTTGAACTTAGGCCCTGTTTACACGGACACTGTGTGGGGGAAACGCAACTTTTGGGTATGTTAATTAGGTGAAAAGTTTTGCGTTGACATGGGCGAATTCTGTGGATACGACTCTCTCCCCCCCACCCCCCGTACTCATGAATTTACTGTAGTTACCATGCTGGGCCTGTAGATGGCGCTGTGATCTTTGGAACCTTCACTACTGCGCATGCGCCACTGCTGCCTGCCTGAGGTAAACAAAGCACACGAGGCAGCCTGTTTTCCTCTCTGGCTAAAAGTTCAGCTACTACAAGTTGTCAACAAGTTAAAGCTGGAATTTGGATAAGAGTCAACAGATCTGACACCAAGTGGGGCCGCTGCACACCAGCTGACTGGACGTCTGGACCGGAACCGAGTCAACATGTCTGACTTTAGTCCGTGAGAATCAGCTGATTTACAGCAGCGCTACAAGGTAAACGATGTTCTTAATAATCTTTCCTTGTGTTTAGTTCGATCACAGAACAACCAACTGAGGTTTTATTTTTATTTTTTTCCTGCGAGGTCGAAGCTGTCGTTCCACGAAGCGGACCGGCGGTTCGGATGTGGGTCCAGTGGGATGAAAACAACAGAGTCCAGTTCATTAAAGTTCGATTAACGTGTTTTAAAAAGTGTTCAATTTAATTCTCAGTGTTTGTGACATGAGTTTGTGGTGTTGAATAAATAAATAAATTAAAAATCAACCTGGTGTCTTCATTTTCAACATGCAGCATGTTAGGCATGACGTAACGAGTCCAGATAGCTTCATTTAGCTCAGATAAATGTAAATATCTCCCACGCTAACATAAATACTGTTTATTATTGTTAAACTGTTAATATATAGCACATTTAGTATGTTATAGTGCAGCGTGACACGTGAAATGTCCGACTGCCTCGTTAACAGCGACAACTGGATCCAGGCAGCTGCTCTCTTCCAACACAGATGCAGGTAAGGTGTAGAATAATTAAATATGAGAATCAAAATATATTCCATCAGCTATAGTTCAAAGTGGTGCGTGTGTCCACTGTCCAGTCCACCGCCATTGTTAAAATGCCGGCTGTCTGCGCGTGCGTGCTGCGTGCATGTGTTCAAACAAAAGCTCCGTGGGAGATGTTTACATTATCAACGGGGGGTCTGCGAAAAAGTTCCACCTTGAGAGCAGGGTCAGAAAAGTATCGGTGTCATCGAGGGGGGCCAGCAGCGTCGTGTAGGCGATAAGCAAAGTCGCAAAGAGAAAGTAGCGGTTACACTCAAAATACGCGCTGTGTAAACTGGCCCTTATTTTACATTTGTCTTTTATTGGATAAAAAAAAAAGGAATTTGTGTTAACCACAGGCATATTAAGTCTATGGTGTTAACCGGTTCAACATTAGCGGCGTCTACCTTCTCTTTCCACCTCTCTTAACACAGAACTTGTGTTGTGCGGGAGTTGTAGGCGGGACTTCATAGGCAAAGTGGGCGGTTCGTTCGAACCCCCCGAACCCCCCCTGGCTACGCGCATGTTATCATGGCCTGACCCGGCCCAAATTCGGGTCAGCCTTGGCTTTGGGCCTGCATTAGAAATGACACCTCTAGCTGAAAGTCATTCACAGCACTTTAAACTCTAACATATCATGTGCTTTATTTTTATTTTCATAGTTTGACCAAAACTATGAAACAGCATCTCAGACTGAGGAAGTCTTTCGGACGAAAGACGAAATGTTTCTACTTTTTTGTTTTGTTTTGTTTTTTGAATGTCCAGAGGACCAGACATAGCTTTTCTTTAAAGATTTTTTTCCCTGGATTATTGAGCATGCATCAGGGTATTTGACCAAAGCTGTTTTACCGTCATTATTTCACTGGCGGCAGGTGCATTCCTTCAAGGTATAAATATTTAAAAAGCATTTGTCATCTTCAGGAATACACGGTGGATGTTTTCTTCCGTCAGTATTGGAAGGATGAGCGGCTGAAGTTTCACGGACCAATGAACATTCTGCCTCTCAACAACCTGATGGCCAGTAAGATCTGGACTCCTGACACTTTCTTCCACAACGGCAAGAAATCCGTGGCCCACAACATGACGATGCCCAACAAGCTGCTGAGGATCATGGAGGATGGAGAACTGACCTACACCATGAGGTTTGTCTTCTTTTTCTGTTTACCCTATATTTTCTCTCAGTTATTTACAGTTCAGCGGGGATCCATGTTAACTGGAAGCTGGAGTATTTTCCAGCAAAACATAAATGTGTTTGATGAAGTGTTGGGGGTGTGAGTCACAAGTTGTAGTCTGTCGCCTGCAGCCTTTTTCTGCTTTGTGGCTCAGTGTTTGTATCGTTCCTCCCTCGTGTATTAAATCTTCCAACATAAAGGTTTTAAAGCGATCTACTGTAAAAAAAGAAGAAAAAACCCCCACAACTTAATCTTAAAACTGATTTTTTTACATTTAAATTGCACATTTGTTTTTGGAATACCTTGAAATAAAATGATATCCCTAAACAGCAGGGGCATTTTGCTCACCACAAAAATATTTTGCGTTGATGTGTCTTATAAAACCTAGAAGGGACAAAACCTTTTTTTTCCCTGTGTTTGTCACACTTGCTCTTCTTTATCCTAAATGCTTCTAAGTCTTGGCGAGATGAGATATTTGCATGCTACATTTTTGCGTGCTGTGCTCACTGACCAGATAAAAAAGAACATTTCCATAAATGTCAGATTATACATTTATAATCATACAGGGCTGCACCCTGTACTCATTTTCATGTGGACCACATCTCTTTGTCCCTGTATCCAGCCTCCCTGTATCCAGCCTACAGATAAGAACTGAACCAGACAAATCCTGTCAAAAAAACAAATTAAACACTGGACCCCAGAAATTGAGAGTATCCTGCAGGACTGTTTTGCACTGACGGACTGGAATGTGTTTAAAGTGCCCACTATACAGACCAGGGGCCTCATGTACAAAGACTTGCGTGGATTTCCTACTGAAAAGTGACGTACGGTCAAATCCAGAAAAGTGTGTACGCACAAAAAAATCCAGATGTATCAAACTGTGCGTACACCGGAATCCACGCACATTCCTTTTGTACATCACAACCAACGTGGAACTGAGCGCACGTGAGACACCTCCCCTGACACGCCTTCATTTACATATGTTAAACAGATGCAAATTACTTCCTGCATGTGTGAAGGACATGTTTGTTTGATCCCTGCGCGATCAGAAATCATTTCTAGATTCAGGAAAATAATGAATTTAATATAATATGAGTGAGGAAAAAATCCTAAGTAAGAATAGTAATAAAATGTGTTCATCACGCAAAGAACGAGTGATTGTGTGTCGGTATTTGTGTGTGCGCGCACCCTGCTTTGGTGCGCAACGGCTCATCCATTCATTCTGAGTGAAAATATTAACTTTGCGCACGAGTTTATTACCATAATTACTGTAAACACAGAGGAACTTGGATGTTTGGTTGAACATAGATCTTTGTTTATTTAATAGATGACATGAAGAAACGGGTCTGTGCGTCTCAGTGGAGAGTTTTCATGACATGACGTGATGTTGGAGTCTCCAAACGCTGCGCGCAGCGCGCGCCACAGCCTTGTGCGCAATCTGTTTGTCTGTGAAGCTGTTACTCTCCAACAAGTTATATATGGTGTACTTTCACGTGTCATTTTGGAGAAATCTACAATAAACGCAGATTATGAATCACCTCCAGCTGCCGTGTGAGGGTGCGCGCGCGCTCCAAAGCGCGACCACTCAGCCTTTGGAATCATATAGATGAGACCATTCTATTGGACATGATCCGGCTTTGTGTGGACTGGAATGGCACAGTCCCGATCGACCTGCCAGCTCCCTCAACAAAGCTCCTGTGGAACAGTTTGATCGCTGCTGCTTCTCATGTGCACGCGTGATGCACCTGTGTTGCTCCAGAGCGCAGCAGTGCCAAACTGAAAAATGATTATTTCTGAAAACGGCTGATAAGCCATATCATAGATCAGAAAATTATATCTGTTTATAAATGAATGCTCTGCGTGTTACACTACGTATTTATTATATCCTCCAGTAAGGCTGAATGAATCCGTTCCTGTTAAATTTATTTTTGGCACAACTTTGCGCGTG
This sequence comes from Garcialebias charrua, assembly GCA_038048925.1. Lineage (NCBI taxonomy): Eukaryota > Metazoa > Chordata > Actinopteri > Cyprinodontiformes > Rivulidae > Garcialebias > Garcialebias charrua. The sequence continues at coordinate 66,350 of JBBPBX010002378.1, read as the reverse complement.
CTTTATTTAACTGCGTCATGTGGATGTAATACTTGTTAATCGTGTGTTTGATGGGAATATTAATCATTTTCACATCATGAACAGTTAATAATAATAATAATAATAATAATAATAATAATGAATTCAATTTATAACGCACTTTTCATTAATGAAAATCTCAAAGTGCTACAAGGTGCAACAGAATTAAATGTCAATAAAACATTTAATAAACAATTAAAATCAACAACAGTATCAGCTATGATCAAAAGTAGAATCATGAGGAGTAGAGTATGCTCGGTTGAAAAGAAAGGTCTTCAAGCCGCTCTTAAAGTCAACCACAGACTGTGGGGCTTCAGTTTCTCTGAATCACCTGTAAGTGTCGCCAAAGGAACAAGAACCACAGAAACGTGCGTACGCGTGCTCTGGGGCTTGCGTGGAAATGTACCTGGATGCGCACATATTCACGTTCAGTTCAGTTTTGATACATACGGGGTTTTGCGTGGATAGTGACGCACGCAAGGTTTTTGTGCGCACGCACGGTTGATACATGAGGCCCCAGGAGATTCCCCAACCAGAAGCCAGGCCCTCTGGTTGGGGCCAAGCCTTTAACAGTCAGGTATGCCACTTCCTGCAAGCTCCTTCCCAGCATTTAAATTTGGCAAAGAAACCGAGTACACCATCAGCTTCACAGACAGCTTGCTGACAACCTCAACACTTTCCACACCCGCTTTGAGGCTTGTTGCAACACAGAGCTAGAGTATTTGCTAATGAGCTGTTTAATGTTCTCACCTCCATCTTCGACCTCTCTCTCAGCCAGAGCACTGCCCCCTCCTGCTTCAAGACCACAATTGTCTTCATCCCCAAGAAGAACATATCCTCCTCCCTCAATGATTACAAGCCAGTAACGCTCACTCCAATCATCAGGAAGCGTTTTGAGAGAATGACGCTGGCCCACATCCAGAAGACCATACCAGAAACACTGGATCCCCTGCATTATGCCTATCGGCCCAACATGTTGAATTCAGATGCCATAGCTGCTACCCTCAACTACTGCTTTTCCCACCTGGAGAACAAAGACTCCTATGTCAGGATGCTCTTCGTGGACTACAGTTCTAGCCCTCCCCCAAAAACTCACCCATTAACAGACCATACTTGGCCTATACACCACCCTCTGTGACTGGCTCCTAGACTTTCTGGCTGGCAGGCCCCAGTCTGTCAGGACAGGCATGAAGACTTCAGCCAGCATCATCATAAACACTGAAAACCCACAGGGATGTGTTCTGCCCCTTCCTTTACACCCTGTTCACCACCGACTGTGCTGTCTCCCACGAGGACGTTCTTATTCTGAAGTTTACAGATGATGCCCCCATCCCTGTGGGAGACGAAGCAGCTTACAGGAGGGAGGTGGCCAACCTGGTGTCATGGTTTGAGGACAACAACCTCCCCTTCATCACTGACAAAACAAAGCGCTAACATGAGGAAAGCAAGGAGACCTCATTGACCTCTGTTAATCCAAGAGCTTGAGATATGAAGGGTAGGCAGCTTCAAATACCTGGGTGTCCACATCAGCGAGGACCTCACCTGGACTGTGAACACCACATAGCTGGTTAAAAAAGCTCAACAGCCTCTTGTAAGGAGCCTGTAGTTTAGCATGTCACCTAAGGTCCCCAGCAACTTTTACAGCTGTGTGGTTGAGAACATCTTAACCAGCTGAATCACAGTTTGGTACAGCAGCACTGCGGCTACAGAATGCAAACACCTGCACAGAGTGGAGAAGACCACTGAGAAGATCACCAGGACTCCACTGCCCTCTCTGCAGAACACCTACCACTGCAGAGTCCACAGGAAGGCTGCCTCCATCTTTAAAGACCCCACCCACCTCCAACATAGACCGTTTACATCTTTACCCTCAGGCCGGAGGTATAGAAGTGTGGAATCAGGACCTCCATATTTAAGAATTCCTTCTTTCCTAGTGCCATCAAATTTAAATAACTGAATGTTCCCATCACTTTGAACATTGTTGCACCTTTTTGTCTCATCTGATGCTACATTTTGTACATTTGACTTTGTTGGTACTTTTGGTTTTCTTTCACTTGTAAATACTTTTCTTTCTCTGCTTGGCATTCATTGTGGACAGCAAAGAAATGATTTAATTGCACAGGGAAATCAGTTTCCAGTTGTGCGCATGACAATAAACACTTTCAATCCTTGTATCCTTTGAATCCATATTATTTTCAACTGGAGTCCTATCAGCTTGCAGCCTCTACATGGAAACAAGAAAAAATAAGGTATAAAAACACTCAAACACTGCAAAAACTACGTCCACCTGAGGATCCGGTAGCTTAAAGAACTTGTAGAGCAGATTCAATTGGTGTCCCGTGGTCTGATGACTTCAGTCCAGTCTGCCAACAAGTTCATTAGTGAAAAACAAAAACAAACCAGAAGAAAAAGTATCAGTGAAAGAGACCTTTAAATTTTTTACATTAAAGACCGTGTAAAGTGAAATTAAATTTGTGTTTTTAGTTTGTCACATGGCATAAATATGTGTTATTAATCACCCATATAAATCTGACTGATTAAAAACATTGTTTTCCTTATAAAATTAAGTGTCAAAAATCATGAAAAAACATGATTTTGCCTTGCTCTGAAACGGTGGGGGCGTGTCAGCGCGTGGGCGTGGTTTCAGCGCAGTACTGCGCCGTGTCCTGCCCCCTTCAGAGCTGAGCTGTGTGGGGAGGCATACGGGGGAAGCAGAGATCCACCTGCTCCGTTTTTATCTGAGTTCTGGCTTCCAGCAGCTTCTTTTTCCAAGAGTTACGCTGTTTTTAGTGCACTAACAACTCTGGTTATGTTTTTAAAGTTGAGGACACATAACTCCGCTGTTATAATCAGCGCTATTTTAGAAGATGAGCGGACTCGGCAGGATTTCAGCTTCACGCGGATCGCCTCTCTCTCACACACGCACGCGCGGGTGGGGGAGGTGCGCGGAGGTGCAGGTGGCATGTGGTCGCTCCAGCAGCACGCCTGGTTTTTAGAGTACTGGAGGGAGACGGTCGGTAGCGAGTGAACGGCTCCACCGAAGAACGCATTTATACGGCTGGAGCTGCAGGGGGTGGGGCTTGTGACCGCGTGACGAAACGCGGTCACATTTAAACCACGCCTAAAAAATCCTGAAAGAGAAATATGTTTATACACAGTTTGATCTATAACTCCAAAATTAATTGAGCTACAATTTTGAGACTTTTTACTCATTTACAAGATTACAATTACGACATTTATAATGTTTATTGAAGAAAATGTTGAAATTCACTTTACACGGTCTTTAACATTTCAGTCAAAGAGGCAATCCTGTTAGTGGTCAATCTAAATGTTCAACAGTTTCACAAGGGCCCAGAACATACACATTTGGAAGACCCCCTCCTCCCTCATAAGCACATAAGAAAATGTTGACTATCACTGAATAATGCCATGCAAAGCCAGGCTAGGATGAGCTGAGCTGCATCTTATTACCTATTCCTTTTGTTAGGGTACACACTTTGGAGTGTTCAGTGCTTTCCATCCATCCATCATCTTTACCCACTTCTTCCTTTTGGGATGTGGGGGTCACTGGTGCCCATGTCCAGCTATCACTGTGCGAGAGGCGGAGGACACCCTGGACAGGTCTCCAGTCCATCACAGAGACACATAAAGACAAACAACCATTCACTCTCTCACTCACACCTAGAGACAATTTAGAGTTACCAATCAGTCTAACATGCATGTTTTTGGTCTGTGGGAGGAAACCAGAGAAAACCCACGCATGCACGGAGACAACATACAAACTCCACCCAGAAAAGCCCCCGGACTGGGATTTGAACCAGGGACCTGCTCACTGAGAGGCAGCAGCTCTACCAACTGTGCCACCGTGCTGCCTGAGTTTTCTTCCTTATACACACCAGAAACAACCTTTAACTCATGGTGTCAGTTTACAACAAATAACAAAGACGTCAACATAAATGCCAAAGCAAACCGGAACAGAACATTAATGAGAACAATACATTTAAACACTCAGAAACATTATAAACATTCAGAAAATTTGTAAAGATACAAAGGCTACATGCTGGGCAGCACTGATTTATGAACTGTTAGCAAAAGGACTGGTCTGTGTAGGCATTATATGGAACTATTAGAATGAGCTAATTATTCACCATGTGGGAGATTAACCACACATCGGTCATTCAGGGAGCATCAAAAATCAGAGTCAGAGTCAGAGAGTCTTTATTGTCATTTGCACCGCATGTGGTACATGAGATGAAAACGAGATTATGTACACGAGGTCCCAGTTACATCCAACAACAATGAAAGAGAAAAACAGTAATAACATCTAGAACTAACTAAGAAAAACATCAACTAGTAATACACTAAGCCTAATATAGTGGGAATAAACAGCAGCACGAACATGAGTTTGTATGAGCAGATGGTCACAGATGAATACAGCAACAAGAAAACAGATCAGCATCAGCATGATGTGATATTTTGCAGTGTTTATTTTTTATTTTATTTTTATTTATTCATGAGTCTAACAGCCTCAGGGTAGAAGCTGTTCCTCAGTCTAGTGGTTCTACATTTGATGCTCCTCAACCTCCGTCCTGAGGGGAGTGGGGCAAAGAGTGAGTGTGCTGGGTGAGTGAGGTCTTTCATGATGCAGGTGGCTCTTTTCCTGCATCTGGAGGTGTAAATGTCTGTGATGGTGGGGAGACTGACTCCAACAGACTTCTGTGCAGCCTTCACCACTCTCTGTAGAGCTTTCCTCTCTTCAACTGTGCAGCCTCCATGCCACACGTTGATGCTGGAGCACAGGATGCTCTCCACTGCACACCTGTAGAAGGAGGTGAGGACTGGGCTGCTCAGACCAGCTCGTCTCAGCCGTCTGAGGAAGTAGAGTCTCTGATGACCTTTCTTGATCAGGCTGGTGGTGTTGTTGCTCCAGCTGAGGTTATCATTCATGTGTACACCCAAGTATTTGTAGCTGGAGACCACTTCCACTGCAGACCCACCTATTTTCAGTGGGGCATGGTTGTGTTTGTTCCTTCTGAAGTCCACAATCATCTCCTTTGTCTTCTTCACATTCATGTGAAGATTGTTCTCTTTGCACCAGCTCTCCAGGTGTTCCACCTCCTGTCTGTAGCTGGACTCATCATTGTTTGTAATGCATCCCACCACCGCTGTATCATCTGCAAACTTAACAATATGACAGCCTGGAAGTGTGGCTGTACAATCATATGTGAGCAGAGTGAACAGAAGGGGGCTCAGCACACATCCCTGAGGAGAGCCAGTGCTAAGGGTTATGGTGGAGGAGGAGAAGTTGTGGATCTTCACGGACTGTGGTCTGTCTGTTAAGAAGTCTAGTACCCAGTTACAAATAGAGGGGCTTAGTCCAAGTGTAGATAGTTTGTCTATCAGAGTTTGGGGGATCATGGTGTTGAAGGCAGATGTGAAGTCCACAAAGAGCAGACGCACGTATGAGTCCTTCTGATCCAGGTGGGTGAGAGCAGTGTGGACCACGGAAGAAATGGCGTCCTCTGTTGATCGGTTCTCACGGTATGCGTATTGATGAGGGTCCTCGTTGATGTTGACGGTTGCCTTGATGTGGGACATGACCAGTTTCTCAAAACATTTAGCGACTATCGGGGTGAGGGCCACCGGTCTATAGTCATTCAGACCAGTCACTGTGGAGCTCTTTGGGACTGGGATGATGGTCGCGGTCTTCAGGCAGGTGGGAACTAACTCCAGTGCAAGTGAGGTGGTGAAGATGTCAGCCAGCACCTCACAGAGCTGGTCCGCACATTCCTTCAGAACTTTCCCTGGGATGTTGTCTGGTCCGGTTGCTTTATGAGGATTAATCTTTCTGAGACTGCCTCTCACTTCTGCTGCGGACACCCTGAGATGCTGATGGTGAACGTTGTTTCATTTTGATAAGCACAAAATTTGGCAGGTCAGAGATTTCAGAATTATAAAACACACATTAAACTAAATGTCAAAATATTTGTGTTAAATGGGAGGCATAATGTGTAATTTTTTGTTTTCAAATACCATGGTTTCTTTTATTTTAACTCTTGCATTAGAGTTTTCCTTTGACAGAGGACATCTGAGGCAGCAGCCCAGAGTGTACAGAACTAAAAAACCCTAATAATAATAATAATAATAATAATAATAATAATAATAATAATAATAATAATAATAATAATAATAATAATAATAATAATAATAAGTGAAAAACTGGTCTACATCTTTCTTTCCATTTTAAAAGCTCAGCTAATCAGGTGGATTAAATCATAAATGTGATGGTAACAACCAAAGTTAGAGTAAAGTCAGCCGATGGGGGGTACAATTTGGGTGGAGACTTCTATTCTAAAGCTGAAGACATTTCGCTTCCCATCTGGGAGAGTTCATCAATTCAAAAGTGTCTGGACTGTGAGGAGTTCTAGCTTTATGAGAGGCCTCATCACTTTTTTTTTTGATTGACCATGACCTGAAAGACCGTCACCATCACATTAAGTTTCTAATTGCCCACTGGAGCGTCTTGTTTCGGAGCATTGCACAGTCTGACCTTTGGGATGAATATACTGGGTGAACTGCTGCTGCACACGTTGGCAGATGTCTTGACGGTTTTTCACTTTTACAAAGTATATGCAATAGTATTTATCTCTGTGAAGCGAGGGTCCATATCACCTTGAACCTTTCCCAGCTTTAAAGGCAGCAACATGTGTTTCTAGAAGGTTACATACAGTTGTGTGTCTTCTGTCAGAGACTTCAAGGGAACCCCCTACTGTTAAGGTGTGATCTGTCAATTTACATGTATGTGTTACCTCAGCTTGCAATTTACATATGTTGGTGCGTGACTCCTAAGACTGTTATAACTCCACGCGCACACAGTCTGTTTCATTGAATTGATAAAGCTCCTCGGATGAGAAGCGAAACGTCTTCCGTAACAAATAAAGTCCAGTTGATCTTGTATTGAACGCCTTTTTTGATTCTATAAGGTCATTGCTGATGTTTTTCCTTCTTGGCATTGTGGTAACAGACTCCCACAAAGCTGTTAAATGACAGAATGCTTCTTTTAAAGAAGTGGTTGCTCTGATGATGACCGTTGTGGTGGTATTTAGCTCATTTTAGGATCTGGATGTTCTGATCCATGAAACACTTAGACAGAAAGAACGTGTTTATTTTTGTGTGTCTGAACCTTTGACTCAATAATCTGGCCTGTTGATCAAAGAGACATTTGCCTTCTATGTAAAGAGTTGTTTTTTCGGACGGACTCCATCTGTTTGCCAAAGGCCACAGCTGACCTCAGTGATAGTGACAGATCCAGTTTTTTCAGTCCGATAGAGCAGATTTCAGGAATTTGCCCGGCAGCTTCATACTCCACCTTTCATCAGTCTTATCTGTTCATCCACCGCAGACCCATTAGCCTCCACTACAAGAAGATCTGGCTGAAAATGAATTCATATTTCAGTCAGTATCTACAATATAACATATTCACAATGAACAATTTCCACATTTTTTACCAGCATCCACAGACCTGTCTGTGGTAACAACCTAATTATGGCTTTTGAAGGTGAGTGGTCATAGCAGCGAGGTTTCCTGCTGAAACACCCTGCACTGAACCATGAGCTGGAATCAGCCGAAGGTGTTTGTGTTTCCTGGCAGGTTAACGGTTCAAGCTGAGTGTCCGATGCACCTGGAGGACTTCCCCATGGATTCACACTCCTGTCCTCTCAAGTTTGGCAGCTGTAAGTGTTAAAACCACCGGATCTGTCCAGAACGTCATCACAGAGCTGACGTTAGCTATAATAATTGTTAGACGCAGAGAAAAAGTGTTTGTGGAGAGAAGAGGGTAAAATGGGTCTTTTTCACAGTTCATTCAACCTTTATTTAGGCAGGTCAATCCCATTGCCTAATCATTAAAATAGAATATTAAGTATTAAGTATTCAATACTATTGATCACACCATTCTCCTTGAAAAATTTAATAATGGTATTAGAGGACCAGCGTTGCAGTGGGTATGTACCGGTAGCTATTTGAAAGACAGGAAACAGTTTGTACAAATAAACGATGTAAGCTCTAACCTCTGCAATATCACATGTGGAGTTCCTCAAGGCTCTGTACTTGGAACAACGTTCTTTATTTTATATGCGAATGACTTAGTAAATGTGTCAGGACTCCTTAAATGTGTCCTTTTTGCTGATGATACCACATTTTTTGTTTGGGTAAAGATATGGAACAGATGTTGGAGTTGATGAAGACAGAATTTGTCAAAATACAAACTTGGTTTAAACTTAATAAATTATCATTAAATCTAGATAAAACTAATTACATGATATTCAGTAATAAAAAGAAAACTGTTGATGTTCCATTTAAAATTGAGGGTGTTGAGATTTGTAGAGTGAGTGAGGTGAAGTTTTTGGGTGTTATCATTGATGACAAACTGACATGGAAACAACACATAAATTCTGTAAGAATAAAAATAGCTAAATCGATTGCAGTACTGTACAAAGTCAGAGACTTATTGAATGATAAAGCTCTGTATTTGTTGTATAACACAATCATTGTTCCACACTTAATCTATTGTATTGATGTTTGGGGGAAAGCGTGTAAAACAATCACAAAGCCTATTTTTGTATTACAGAAAAGAGCTGTAAGAATTATCACTAGAAAACATTACCGTCATCCATCAAGCACATTATTTTATCAACTGAAGTTATTGAAGTTCCATGATTTGGTAGACTATAATATTTTATCAGTTATGTATAGGGCTCAGAATAACGCATTACCTTTAAATATCCAAATACATATTGTTAAAAGACAAAGTTGTTATAATCTCAAGGGGACAGAGATATTTGTTAAACCAAAATACAGAACCATTTCAAATCCAGGGAATTGAATTGTGGAATGGTTTGGAGAATGAAGTTAAAATGCCATATCAATGTGTAAATTTAAGAAAATCATCAAAACTGAATTGTAAAAAAAAAAAAAAGAAGTATTTTAATGTGTATTGTATTAAAGTTAGAACATTGGAAAGAGTTATTAATTTTGCTCTGTTACTTGTAGATAATTGTTTGAACTGATTGTTTGAAAAAAGGGGCAAATATAATAAGATTATTTCTTCCTTCTGCTACCTCGGGCAGCACGGTGGCACAACTGGTAGAGCTGCTGCCTCTCAGCGAGCAGGTCCCCGGTTCAAATCCCGGTCCGGGGGCCTTTCTGGGTGGAGTTTGCATGTTCTCTCCGTGCATGCGTGGGTTTTCTCCGGGTGCTCCGGTTTCCTCCCACAGTCCAAAAACATGCATGTTAGGCTGATTGGTAACTCTAAATTGACCCTGGGTGTGAGTGAGACAGGTCCCTCTTGTAAATGAGTCCCCGTGGCTCAACGAGGCTAGCCTGTATAAATAAAGGTTGAAAAAAAATAAAAAAAATAATTAATTTTATATTTTGTATTCATATGGGATTGTTTGGTATTGTATTTTAAAATGAATACATTTATAAATAAATAAATAAACAAATATTCTACACAGAAACAGCTTGACGTCAAATCCTGGGACTAAATTGAAAAAATATGGTCTAATATAAAGATTAATGTCTTATCAGATACATTTTATGCTGTATTAATTACAACATCTGGTAAATCAATGACTCCCCACATTCAGAATCATTCAGCTCCTGTCTGTTGTGATGGTTGTAGACGCCTACACCAAGACGGAGGTAACTTACATCTGGACCACAAACGCCTCCCACTCCGTGGACGTGGCCGCCGATGGATCCAGGCTCAACCAGTACGACTTGATAGGACAAACTGCGGGGGAGGAGACCATTAAATCCAGCACTGGTGAGCAGCAGACCAACAGAATTAATATTTAAAATGCTAAATTGTTCATTCATTATAACCTCAGCTGATCATTGTTTTATTATTTGTACATTTTGAGTACATTAAGCTATTTTTGACGTCTTAATGAGCATTTTTACTGAAAGGGGAAGAAACCAAAATTATTAAATAATATAAAAATAATTAGAACCATCATGCATTTTAAAGATAAAGAGACACGATTAACTGGTGTAATAGTGTGAATGTTTATGAAGCATCCACACTATTGTGATCCATTTTTTTCTGTACATTTCTGGTGCAATTCTCGTCCTGCAGTTTTCAATGTACAGTACTGTATTTCAACAAATCATGAATCAAAACTGTTCTAGAAGGATTTCATTTTTTGTTTTATTGTATTAACTGAAGAATGTTATTGTTTGAATTGTATTTATGAGAAAAAAGGGGCAGATATTATAAGAAATATTTTCTTTTCTCTGCTACCTTTCATTTCATTGTATTGGTTTTCTTTTCTTTTTGTTGTTGTTGTAAATATAATTGTTGTAAATATATAATTAATTTGTTTTTAGGTTATGAAATAATAAAGAATTATTAATTAAAAATTAATTAAAAACATTCAGCTCTTTCAGGACAATCCTGCTATGACTTTTGGTATTGGTGCAACTTTAGCTTTAAAAAAAATTAGTCTTATTTCCCTCATAGAAAATGAATTGAGTTCATTTTCCATCCTTCAAATCTTTAGATCTGTTTACAACCTTTTACTGCTCCTTCCACATTTTGTTCTGGTTCAGCTTCTTTCTTCCTGGAGCAAATTTAAACTTTTTTCAGCAACTTTCAGCTGTTTTCAGCAGTTTTTTCATCTGTTTTGTGCTCCTTTCAGATTCTTTCTGCTAACTATACAACATTTTTGTGCTTCTTCTAACGTTTTTCGGCTGATTTCTGCTCCTTTCAGCTAATTTCTGCAAGTTTCAGCTTTTTCTATTATTTCAGCTATGCTAATTTAAGCCTTTTCTGCTAATTCCACCTTTTTTTGCACTACTTTAGGCTTTTTTCAGCAATTGAGTAAAAAGAGGCTCTCTTTCACTTGTTTCTTTCTGGTTTTATAGCTGCTTTTCAGCTGTCTTTTATTTATTTATTATTTTTTTTTTTTTGCAAATTTGAGCTTTTTCAGATAATTTCTACTTTTTTGTGCTAATTTTTGCTTCTTTCAGCAAGCATGTGTTCTTTCTGCTTTCATTCTGCTAATTTAAGCTTGTTCTATTTTTTCAACTACTTTTTTCAGCATTTGTTGCTAATTTCAGCTGTTTTCAGAAAAAAAAAATCAAAATTTTGTGGTAATTTCTGCTACTTTCAGCCTAATTAACTTTTTTATGCTAATTTCACCTTCTTTTTTTCCGACTGTTTTTGTGCTAATTTTTGTAATGAGAGCAGTTTTGTACTGAATTCTGTAGGCGACAGGAAGCCAATGAAGGTTATGGAGAATGGGCGTAATATGTTCAAATTTACGAACTCTCAACAAAATCCTTGCTGCACTGTTTTGAATATATTGAAGCTTCTGAAGGTATTTACCAGGGATTCCAATAAACAGGGAGTTGCAGTAGTCGAGCCTGGAGGAGACAAAAGCATGGACGAGCTTCTCAGCATCAGAAAAAGTTAGAGATGGGCGAAGTCTGGAGATGTTTCGAAGATGGAAGAAGCAGGTTTTAAACAGATGCTTAATGTGATTTTCAAATGTAAGATGAGAGTCCATTTTTATTCCAAGATTTGTAACAGAGGTGGAGAGGGGGATGTCTTGTCCAGAAAAGGAAAGTCTTGTTATAGGAGATGTTTGTACCTGGTGAGGGGTGCCAATCAGTATGGCCTCAGTCTTGGAGCAGTTTAATTGAAGAAAGTTCTGATTCATCCATGCCCTTATTTCCTCCAGGCAGGCAGAGAGAACAGTGAGTGAAGATGGAGATGACAATGGGGATATGGTTTTATTTTCTTTATCTTTTGGATTTTAATGTAAAACAAAAACAAAAAAATCGATTTTGGGGCTTTTAGAATCGATTCTGAATCGCCAGGACTAAGAATCTAGATATAGAAATAAATAATAATAATTTCCCCCGCACCCCTACATTTTATTCCACTTCCTTCTGGTACTTTAAGCTTCTTTCTGCCTTTTCAGCGTTTTTTCAGTTATTTTTTTGTTGTTGCTAATTTCAGTTTATTTATTTTTTAGCTAATTTCCTAGTTTTGGTGTTCATTTCTGATCATTTAAATCTAATTCAGCAAATATGTGTTCTTTCTGCTCCCTTCTGCTAACTTAGGTTTGCTATTCCATTTAAGCTATATTTCAGCATGTTTTTAGCTAATTTCAGCTGTTTTTCATTGTTTTTCTGTAATAAACATTCAGACTGCATTTTCACAGGAAATACAATTTCTCTAGTTATCAATTATCATTTAAATTTTCAACCTGTCTGTGTGATGTGTTCATTTTTCTGTAGTGTCAGTAAAATATTTCATGAACCACTGGGCTGATGGTTTTCATAAACCTCTCAGAACGCTGTTCATCTACAAGTGATGAACTGTTTGAGCCAACCTGACACAAAATGGCCATCACAGTCATCATTAGCCAACACAATTTTTTTTTTAACTCTGTCAGCTTGACAGATATTAAGCTCAAATTTGATGTAGCTGAGAGTTCTCCTTAACATGTTACTCTGAGAGCTAACATGTGAGATTGTGCAAAACAATATTTACGTTTGGCCAAATGAAGGACAACAGGCATTAAGTATTCCTTTTAGGAATGTAACTTCAGTTTAAACCAGATGTGGGCAACAATAGCCAGAGAGCCGAAAGCGGCCCTTGGACAATCCCCAACATCTGCTCCCCCAATATTATTAATCGAAAAGAAATCAACTTTAAAATAAGTTAATGCAAATCTTTGTTTTTAAATAAACTTAAGGAAGTCTAAATTAAATATTGTGGCAAAATAAACTGAAAACATTTGGATTAATCTTTGTTTTATTTACAGAACGGATTCTTAAAGACTCAAAAAATCAAAAATAATATATATATATATATATATATATATTTTTTTTTCATATTCAAGCTAAAAAAATGTTGTCACAAAAGCCGGTTTACAAAAAATAATGTTTTTATATTCCTGAAGAGTATTGGAGAGACACATCTAACTAAGCTGCAACAAGAAAAGACCTGAAAAATGTTTTCCAGATGATCTGCCTTAAATAACATTTCTTTTCCAATTCTTTCTCTGGAACAAACATTTTTGCCCACGCCTGATTTAAACTGAACATTTCAGCTTTACAACGCATTTAATCCAGAGGAAACTCTGCTGTCTCTCTCAGCCTTGAAACTAAAGTTCAGTAGTGGAATAATAATGCAATTTTTATGTTTCCAGTGCAAATTATTTAATTTGGTTCATCTTACTGAAACTAATAGTTATTGCACAATAACTCAGTTGTAACCACTATGAGGCTTGAGTTTTAATAAATACCTCTAACTTCATCTGTAGGATTAATATACAACAATTTAGGCATCATATTTTCTCTCATCTGTCAGTAATTGGCAAAGGTGGGCAGATGAACGCTAGAGAGCGCTAAAGCGCTAATCCGCTTACAGTGGACCTAAACTTTTTGTCAGCGTTTTTGTGGTTTGACTAACTTTTATAATTCATAAGCGGATTTGTGCTATTTTTATTTAAAATGCAGTACCGCTAATAACTAATTATCTATCAGTAAAAACGAAAAAAAAAACTTATTTACAGGCTCTTATGCTGGCTCCGTAACTGAATTGTTTACTTTTCCCCCCTTGGTGAGGGAGCAGAGGAGGGTCGGAGGGTCGGAGGGGGGGAGGGAGCAGAGGGGTGAACAGACGTGGATCTATTCTACCATGTAGGCAAATGAATGGCCCGCCCCGGCCAGTCACCTACTAACATTGCTGCTGCTTGTTAATGTACATTTAACATAAAAATAATTATAGCTACGATGAAAACGAATCATTAAAAAACGCAATACAAAAACCGGTCGATTTCTGTATCCCCCCCTACTAAAAATGGACTATTCCATCTTGACATCTTCCGGGTCAGAGGTGAACTCGGATGCTAACGAATATGGCTAGCTGGTGCGCTGGGTCTTTTCATAAATCCGCAGAGAACCCCGCTGTTTCAAGCCAAATTAACGCGGCCGGAGGATTCTATTGTGTGTTCTGTGTACACCACGCGACGGTGAGTCGTTAGTTTATGTATTTGGGTTGCTTTTTATGTATAAATGCGGTGGCGAGACGCCCGTGTATTTGAGATTTAAAAGTGGTGTGTTAGGGATTAAAGATCATTCTCTTTTTTGTTAATTTCGTGGCCGAATAGAATATATCTACGTAAAGTATTAAATAAATCCTTTGATTTTTGTAATTTCATCCTCTTAGGATCATTTTAGTTACTTTTCATTAAATCTGTGGACTGCCTATAGAATTTTGGAATTGGTTTAATTTATTTTTCGGTTGCGCAACAAAAATAAATTACTATTTGTTTTTTGAAACAATATTGAATATAAATAGCGGTTTAAATTAGCTTCCCCTAATTTTCATAAGACATTTGTGCTTTTGAAATTGTGGACCTAAAAAAATTAATAAGCGTTTTAGAAGTTGTGGAACTAATTTTTTTATTAGCGTTGCCCACCACTGGTAATTGGTATTATTTTCCCCACTGTGGGCTGAAACGTGTTCTCCTCGTCTGGAGGTCGTCTACCTCCAGATTTCCCAGCAACACATTTGTTTTCTCTTCTCTCATTGAGGTGGTGAAGTGTTTTAATCACAGCCAGCAGGCAGAATGGAAGATGGGCACTGGAGCAGATTCCAGTGTTTTTGTAATATCACAAACGTATTAAAATGTTAAAAATGCAGCTAAGAACAGCTGGGATATATATTTAAAAAAACAACAACAACAACAACTAGATTCCAGTGTTTTTGTAATATCACAAACGTATTAAAATGTTAAAAATGCAGCTAAGAACAGCTGGGATATATATTTAAAAAAACAACAACAACAACAACTAACGGATCAGTTTCTGCAAAATAAAACGTGTTCTGGAATTCGTTGAATATTTTGACAGTTGTACTAAAACCAGTTGAAAAAACAAAGCAATATATCTGTAGTCACACATTTACCTCCTTTTTAAAAATATAAACCAGTTTGGTCATGTGCAGGGTGTATATTTGTGTTTTTGTTGCTCTCAGGTGAATACACAGTGATGACTGCTCACTTCCACCTGAAGAGGAAGATCGGCTACTTCGTGATCCAGACGTACCTGCCGTGCATCATGACGGTCATCCTCTCGCAGGTCTCCTTCTGGCTCAATCGGGAGTCGGTGCCAGCCCGAACTGTGTTCGGTAAGTCTTTACAATAAAAAAAAAACTGCAAAACTCAACTTTAAACTGAACTAGAAACATCATCTGTGTTTGAAAAAGGAGTTAAAAAAAACATATAAATGACTTAATATCACATAACTTTTAATTATTCCTTTTCCTTCGCATGAAATTGACCATTTACAAAACAAGGAACCAGATGGAGCTAATGGTGACATTTGTGAGAAATGGCTAAAATCCCAATAATAAGAAAATTAAAATGTAGTGGAATGAGTTGAAATTTTTTTCTCCTAAATTTAAAACAAGCAGAACAGAAGCTGAAACAAGCAAAAACCATAGCTAAAAGCTTAATGTAGAAACTAAAAATATCCTAACTGCAGCTAAAATGTTAATATTGCAAAACGGTAGTTTAAAGCAAAAGTTTGTAAAACCATAGGCCAATGCTAAAATCAGAAGCTAAACGAAGCTGAAAATTATGCTGACGTAGATTTCACAGAGAACATCTTCTCAGTGTGATCTCAATGCGTTTCTGTGAGGAAAAACAATTGCAAAAAATACAGGTTTAATTCAAAATTCGTAAAAGTTACAAACACTAAAACTGATACGACAGTATTCCTGATTGAGCTGAACATTTTGACATATGTATCGTTAAAGTAGCACAGATTGGCAGAAGTAGTTGGCTTGCAAAAACTATACGGAAGAAAGTATTAACAGGAAAACATAAATGATGACTCAGCATTCACACAATTACCTGACAAGTTTATGCAAGTTCTGTTTGTATACAGTTAAATGGACTGTACTTATATAGCACCTTTCTATCTGATCAAGATACTCAAGACAATCTGCACCCTCATTTACCCATTCATACAGTCTAGATCTATACAAAGAATAATCAGTGCTTTATCACATTCATACATCAATGGGACACACATCGGGGGCAATGAGGGGTTCAGTGCCTTGCTCAGGGACACTTCAGCAAGTGACTGCTGGTGGAATTGAACCCCCAACTCTTGCAATGGAGGACGACGACTCTAACCACTCAGCCACAGCCGCCCCTTAAAAACATTTTACACATGAAAAAAAATTGTAATCTTGCAAACTTTTCTCCAATTTGGGCACAAATTCCCTAATTTTAGCCATATCATTATGACCACCTGCTTACTATTGACGGGACTTGATTTTTATGTCCAAACATTCCTGATCAGAAAATCTGGAGTGTCAAATACCAGAACATTAGAAGTCAGAGTCAGAGTACTTTTATTAACATTGCACAAGTTTGCACCAGTACAGCGTGAATATGTACGCACAGTCATCCTGAAGGGGACTACGTGTGTGAAGCTGCTGCTATCAGGACACCATATGAGACATCAAAAGATATATCACATTTTGTCTTTCAGCGCGGCCTCTCCCATCCGTATCGGGATGAAGGTTACAGGTGTGAAAACAGGAAAGAACCACTGTTGAGTGAAGTTTCTGTAGATTGTTTTTGTGTCATACAAATGTATATCTCATTAAACTGACATCTGGAGAAAAAAATGTTTGTAGGCTCAATCATCCAGGTAGATAAAAAAAAAAAGTTTGAATAATTTCATCTGTACTAGTTTCTTTAAGGGAGAGTTTCAAAGTCAAGGTAACATCTCAAACGTTTTTTGCAGGAGGTTCTGTAACCATGTGCGGGTGTGACTAATCTGTAAAAAATATCTGGTAACATTCATGTTATGGCTGTTTCCCTATCGGATCATTGCTTTGGAACAGAAATAACAATGTTGCTCACTAAAAGAACACAATCCAATAGTATCTCAAGCTACGTTTTACACTGCACGTGCTTTGCAATCAGTACTAGCTCGATAAAAAGTACAGTAGTTATACATCTTTTTCAAGTCCAAGTTCAAGTTCAGGGTTCTTTGTCATTTGCATCACATGTGGTACATGAGGTGGAACAAAATTGTGTACTCAAGGTCCCAATTACACCCTGAAATAGCAAAAATATTAAGTATAAAAAGAAACAGTATGTAAGGATCTAAGATACGACCCACTGGAATGATTGTGTCTTGTGGCTGACTTGGAAATGCCTCCGTCCTTCTGGTTGATCTGTAAGAGGCAGCTGGAAAAAAAGACAAATAAAAACTATAATTTTGGTGTTTTCCCAATGTTGCAAGAATTTGAGCAAGTCTAACACTTAAATAGTTCTCTGATCCGAGCATCTCTGCTTGACCTTTTATGCCCATGACCTGATCCCAGAAGATGGATGGATGGATGGATGGATGAACAGATCAATGAATGCATGGTTAACAGAACATAGCAACATTCAGTCTATTCAGCTCGAACACAAATATCAGGGCAGAAGATGATAGCTCATCCTTGTAAAAGGTGATTGCCAATTTTGCCAAGTATATCTGGCTGTTGTTTATGGCTTGGTGGGGGAACAGTGTGCTGGAACTACTCTGACTGATGAAGCCCTCTGGAGTGAGGGTGAAACGTTTCTACTAAAAAGAAACTGTCCAGATGACCTGATTGAGAATTATCGGATTTGATACCTGGATTACTGAGCATGAACTTTCTTATATCTGGCTGTCTTTATCAATGAGTATTTGCCTTGAGTGGACCATGGTTATATGAATGAAAAGCTGTTGAGAATGAACTCAAGTAACACCTTAGCTCAGGAGAAAATGCACAGAGATCTGACCCCATGCCAAAAGATCAGTTAGATGAAAGAGAAAGCAAAGGTTTCTTAGGTGTTTATTTATTAGATGTGGACTCTATCAGGAACTTGTGGTCAAACGAAGTGGTAAAAGTACCGTATTTTCCGGATTATTGGTCGCACCGGAATATAGGTCGCAGTGTCCAATTATTGCCCAAAAATTGGAAAAATCCATAAATTGGTCGCACCGGAATATAGGTCGCACCTACGTCACCGCCGACGTAACGCGTCATCCACCGCTGACGCGCCGCGTGACCGCTGAGACAACCCGACAATATGGACCGAGTGTTTAGCTCTGCTGCTAATGTCTGCCAGAAGCTAACAGAAGCTAAACACGAGACGAGTCCGTCTCTGAAAACACGAATAAAAAATCGAATCTCATCTCAAATGTTTTCTCCAGGACATAGTTAAGTACATTGGACCCTTATAATTACTCTGTAAGCAGAAATAAATATACACGAGTGTTTAGCTCTGCTGCTAATGTCTGCCAGAAGCTAAACACGAGACGAGTCCGTCTCTGAAAACACGAATAAAAAATCGAATCTCATCTCAAATGTTTTCTCCAGGACATAGTTAAGTACATTGGACCCTTATAATTACTCTGTAAGCAGAAATAAATATACACGAGTGTTTAGCTCTGCTGCTAATGTCTGCCAGAAGCTAACAGAAGCTAAACACGAGACGAGTCCGTCTCTGAAAACACGAATAAAAAATCGAATCTCATCTCAAATGTTTTCTCCAGGACATAGTTAAGTACATTGGACCCTTATAATTACTCTGTAAGCAGAAATAAATATACACCGAGTGGTTTTGAAGCTATTAACAGAAGTAACACCGATAAAAAACTAATGCCAACACGAGACGAGTCCGCCTCTGACACTAATATAAAATCGAATTTTATGTCAAATGTTTGCTATAGACCATCGTTACGTACATTCATGTCTTGTAATTTAAACTCTGTAAGCACAAAAATATACACCGAGTGGTTTTTAAGCTATTTCTAACATACCGGTAAACAGAACGACAGCCACGAGCTAACAAAAAGCTAAGCTAAAAGATCGTTTTTTTTTTTCTCAAACATCTAATAAAGCTACCGGTACTCACTTGTAAACGTCCACACTGTGATTCCATTCTGTAAGTTTCAGAAAAATCCGCTGAGTGGTTCTTGACTTATCTTGCAAAATAAACCAGCTAAGAAACACAGCTAACAGCTACATCCAGGCCAGCAGGCACACAGTCAGTCCGAGCACAGGAGCTTATTTTGGGATACATGCAGCTGGAAACGGTCTTCTTCTTCTTCTTGGGTCGGTGTACTCCTCTGGAAGTGGTAATGCACAGCGCCACAGCGCCACAGCGTCCCTAGTGGCCAAAAGTGGTACTGCACAATTTTTCTGGCAAAGTGAAAAAGGCTGATATCTGAGTCAAAAATTGGTCTAAAAATATGGAAAAAAATCCATAAATAGGTCGCATCGGATTATAGGTCGCAGGCCTTGAAAAAACCATAAAAAGCTGCGACCTATAATCCGAAAAATACGGTAAAGCACAGTGTATTTTTAAGGCTTTAAACTGATAAAACACATGATAAATTACATCGTTTTTTTTTATTTAGAATGCAGTTATTTTTTTATGTTTCCAAGCATTTAACTCCCTTAGTTTCCCCAGTATAGCAGGCTAAATAAAATTATGATCAAAGATTCTGTGACAGAAATCCCAGAAACACACACAAAGACCCAAGTCTGAATGCTGAAAATGAACCAGGTCATTGTCTTGCTTGAAGCTAGGTCATCACAAATGGTTTGCTCTAGATATGGCAAAACATGTAGATTCTTAGGCAATATATCTCAAATCCCCTCACTTATTAAACCAAACACGTTAATCAATAATCAAAAGAAGCAGCATTCATTGAAAGTTAGCTGATTTACTTTTTATTTTATTTTTGTCTGTTGAAGGGCAATACAGTTTAGCTTATTCTAGTTGTATGTTCAAAGGGTCCACATGTGCAATACAGCCAGTATCCAGCAGCAACATTGTATATTTCACCAAGCTTTCTCTGTGTTGCATTGCATAAAAACATCTCTAAAATAAAGAAAATTCAGTACTTAGTTTGGGTATATAGGTGAAAATGTGACTGCAAATCAGTGTGGATATAGCTGTGTTGTTGACATATGATGCAATATGTGAAAATATGTGAATTTGTTAGCTTGATGGATAGGTTTTTATTTAAATTTTATTTTTTGTATTATTTATTTTCCCCAGAAATATCCCATTTAATGTCAAGCAAAAGCATTATATGTTAAATGAAAAACAATGTACAATATACAGTAGTACTTTGCTTGTCAGATAAATCTAAACAACTTCCATTTCCCCCATATCTAATAGTTTATTGGTATGTTTGTAAATGTATAGTCATTTTAAGATGGACTTCAACGGAAAATGAAAATTTGGTTTCTTACTCGGTAATCAGTGAATGGTTTTATTCCACGTAGAAGGAACCTTGAGTTTGTATTGGGATGTAACTGTTGAAGACAAATTGCAAAGGACATTTGTGAGGGAGTTTCCAGAATGTCTCAAAAACCCCTGAAGGTTTCACAGATTATTGCTTTCATGTCACTGAAACTTTGAACTTGTTTGAAAAAAATGTGTGACAAATCACTCAAAATATTGAGTTGTCTGGAACTCAACTCAAACATTTGTCAATTAATTTTCATAAATCAAAAATTCCAAAACATATAAAACAACTTTTAAACCATTTGATCTATGAAATGTACTGCACTTATATAATATATTTCTATCTTATCAACATACACAACATGCTTTACACTATAATACTACAATCTGTGTCCTCATTTAAACATTCATACAACACTAGATCTACACAAAGAATTATCAGTGCTTCATCACATTCATACACTGATGGGATGCACATTTTAGGCAATGAGGGGTTCAGTGTCTTGCCCAGGGACACTTCAGCATGCGACTACTGGTGGAGTCAAACCCCCAACTCTTGCATTAGAGGACAACTGCTCTAACCACTCAGCCACAGGTGCCCAACAAAAACCAAAGTGACTGTAGACATGAAAAAAAAAGAAAATAAAAATAAATCTAGGACACTGAAATTGAGATTTAGGTTTGAAACTCGGTGACAATTTACATGTTGAAATTCATTTGGTTTGCACATGGGCAAATGTGCAGTAAATACCAATTGAGTCTAATTACAAATAAAATCTTGAGTACTTCATTGCACTTGCAGGTCTCCACCTTGTCTCTAACAGTCTCTGCCCACTGAGATGCAGGTTTTATACAGTCCAATGGAGCATTACAGTGTATATCCAAAAGATTAATAGTAAAGTCAAACTCAAAGACATAAATAAATAAAACATGTCAGAGTTTATAGATGAAATACTTTAAAAAATCCACCTAAATTCCAAGACAGTAATTCAGTGATCCATGAACCCCAATGTTGGCTGACAGTCAGGAATAAAAGAAGTGTGTTCACATTTAGACGAGTTTCATCAGTTCCTCGCCCGTCTTCCCCGTTTCCCTCTTTGTGTGATGTTGTGTGCTGCAAGGCCTGAGGGGGGAGCAAATGAGATGAGGCTCAGAAGCTGACAGTTGACTCTATGTGGGGTAGGGAAGAGGAAGGGAGAACATGAGAGGTGAGAAAAAGATGAGAAAAGACAGAAAAGCAAGAAACTACAAAGAAGAAATCAGATAAATAAAGCAGAATAGTGCAAAAAGGAAAAGAAAAGGAGACAGGGCAGGGGGGAGAAACAGGGCGTTCACAGATAAATTGCTGCTAAGGGATAAAGCAAAGCATGCACTTTCCTGCAGTAGACATGACATTTCAAGTTTTAAATGAAGAGCAGCAGTGTGCTCAGCCAAACCGCTTTTACAGATGGTCTAATTTCATGTTTGTAGCAGTTGGGGTTCAGAGCAGCATATTTTCTGCCTGTGGACTGTAGATGATGATAAGATATGCTTGTTAAAAAAAGCAGACTGGTCATAATGTGAAAGTACATTGTGACATAAGGGGGAAAAAAGAAGATAAAAAGGTACATGAAAGGTACGTTGTGATTTTATTATACAAGCCTCTGAGTCCTTTATAGTTATGAGAACATATATTCAGTCTCATTGAATGCTAGAAAGTTTTAGAACATCACTCAAGGATCTTATGTACACAAAAATAAATTACCTACATTTTTGTAAATAATTTTTGGATGTGATCCACAGAAGAGCATTCATATTGATACTTTTCTTTGGTTTAGTAACAGATGTGTGATGCATTAAAACTTCCCTTTTCAACCTCTAATTAGATGAAGTGTTGACAAATTAGATTTTATTTCAGGTTGTGATTTTTCTGCCAATGTTTGATGAACGTGTCGATTCGAAAGAACAACCTAAGTATTTTTTTTTACAGCATTCCCGTCCAATAAACCAAGGACATTTTAAGAGTTTTAAATAAAAGTTTACAGATATTATATTACAGTACATGGGTAAAATGTAACAAAAGTGGCATACACAAAGTACATTAAACTCTTTAAGCAACTAAGAAAAAAAAATTGTTTCATGCTCTGAACTTGTATTGCCCATGCCCAATGTTTTTAATATGCTGGTACATACTTTCTATTAAACACATTTACACATCATTTTTTTAAATATTTTTATTTCACTGTTGTTGAAAGCATACTTTTCTTTATATTATTCTGACAAATTTCCTAAGTGGTTTTGCCCTTCTTTCCCTTTCGAAGAGATACTTTCAACGGAGCTGTAAAGAACGGGAAAGATACGAAATGTAGTGATGTTTTCACTCCGTGACAAAAATCAAAACAGACACAAATTCAACATTTGAGTGCAGATGCTTGCATGAATAAATGGCGCCTCAAGTCTCAGTGGGTTACATTTCCGTTTACTTACACTTCATGAGCACACACTCTGAAATGCACCTCTTGCACACCAATGACGCATGTGATAACATTTACTGAAGTTGGCATTATAGATATGTATATCATCACTTATATTCTTTTTAGGTGATATTACAGTCTTATGAGGACAAAGTGTTAATATTGTAACAAGGCTTTGTCTCAGGAAGACAAGTTAAGACAAGATTTACATATGTCCATCTTAAACCTGAAAAACTATATTTTGCAAAGCACTTACATACTGGATAAGTTTGGAGTTTTACTGTAGTTTTTGTGTCTGATTCTAAAAATGTACATTATTTTCCAGCAGATTCGTAAAAAGCAGAACTCTACAAATGTGCTGTAATTCATGTTAACTTAATTTGTCAAAATTTAAGAAACATTGATGGCAACTACCAAAGCTGGGCACCGCTAATTAAAAAAAATAGTTCCACAATTTCTAAAACGCTTATTAATTTTTTTAGGTCCACAATTTCAAAAGCACAAATGTCTTATGAAAATTAGGGGAAGCTAATCTAATCCGCTATTTATATTTTTATATATATATATATATATATTTATATATATATATATATATATATATATATATATATATATATATATATTTATATATAGCCGGCAGCGTTATCAATATTTGCACTACACTGCCAACTGAAAAGTAACAAAAATGATCCTAAAAGGATGAAATTACAAAAATCAAAGGATTTATTTAATACTTTACGTACATATATTCTATTCGGCCACGAAATTAACAAAAAATAGAATGATCTTTTAATCCCTAAAACCACGTTTAAATCTCAAATACACGGGTGTGTCGCCACCGCATTTATACATAGTAACCCAAATACATGAAACTAACGACTCGCCGTCGAATGGTCGACACAAAACGCACAATAAACTCCTCCGGCCACGTTAATTTGGCTTGAAACCGCGGGGTTCTCTACGGATTTATCCATTAGTAACCCAGCACAACCAACAGGCAGACACAGTGTTAGTGTCTATAGGTAGTCAACAGATTTAATGAAAAGTAACTAAAATACATAAAAATAACGACTCACCGTCGCGTGGTCGACACAAAACGCACAATAAAATCCTCCGGCCACGTTAATTTGGCTTGAAACAGCGGGGTTCTCTACGGATTTATCCATTAGTAACCCAGCACTACCGGCAGACACAGCGTTAGCGTCTATAGGTAGTCAACAGATTTAATGAAAAGTAACTAAAATACATAAAAATAACGACTCACCGTCGCGTGGTCGACACAAAACCCTCAATAAAATCATCCGGCCACGTTAATTTGGCTTGAAACAGCGGGGTTCTCTACGGATTTATGAAGACACCGAGCGCAGCCAGCTAGCCACAGAAGCCCCTGAGTTCAACTCTGACCCGGAAGATGTAAAGATGGAATAGTCCATTTTTAGTAGGGGGATAAAGAAATCGACCGTTTTTTTTATTGCGTATTTAATGAACGTTTTCATCGTAACTATAATTATTTTTATGTTAAATGTATATTAACAAGCAGGATCAATGTTAGTTATGTAGGTGACTGCACGGGGCGAGGCGGGGCCGGGGCCACTGCTGAAATGGGACCCCCAGGCATTTACCTACATGGTCTGTTCTCAGCTCTGCCCCCCTTCCCCTCACACCATTCCTCCTTTCTGATGTTTACCGTGGGGAAAAAGGTAAAACAAGCGCTTGCAAATAAGTTTATTGGTTTTTACTGATAGATAATTAGTTATTAGCGGTACTGTATTTTAAATAAAAATAGCACAAATCCGCTTATGAATTATAAAAGTTAGTCAATTCACAAAAACGCTGACAAAAAGTTTAGGTCCACTGTAAGCGGATTAGCGCTTTAGCATTCCCTAGCGGTCTGGCGCCCACCACTGGCAACTACAGAAGAAGAAAAAAGAAGACAAAAAAGTAATACACTTTACAAATGCTGTAGTAAATAATATAAAAATAAATATTTTGAATACACATGGTATCTAAGTTGTAAAAATATATTGAGAAGTAAAAATGTAAAAGCTTTGCTAGTACAGGAAGTTAAACTGCCACATGAAGAAATACAGCTCCAAGTAAAAAACAAGTGAACATGTTGAAGAAGGTTTTTCAGTGACAGTGATACAAAGAAACCACGACTGGACCTAAGAAAAGAAGAACTTAAAGCAAAAACCAAAGCAAAGCACTGGATGTAGAGATTCCAGTGTTAACCTTTCCTGCTCAGTCTTTCATCCGTGGTCAAAAGACACAGGGGAGATCTTCCTCCAGGGCTGAAGTCTCTGCTTCAGGGTTAACTCCCTCACTTGCCTTGCACATAAACCACACGGTGGCTGCAGGTTAATCCTCTTGTTTTTAATAATAATTCTAGCCAACAGGTGCACAAACAGACTTTCTTACAGCCGCGTTTTTACTTTGCCGTTTACTTTTCTCCACACACACACACCGTCACGTCTTGCTCCTCTCAACACGTGCAGAACATGAGCACGTAGCGCCCTCTTCTGGCCGGCGGACGGCCGACACACATCTCACCCTCCCACACACACACACACACCACTCACTGAGCCATTCATCACATGCAGTGGAGGCACTTTCTGCAACACTACCCCCACTCTGGATGGCAATTAAACAATAATTCCAATCCAGTCTCACAATGCATAAAACTGATACACAATCCCTATAGCTAATAAGAGATAACTGTGTCAATCATAATTACATGTAGAGGAGGTATAGCATCAAACCACATGTCCCAGTGATATAATTAGCTCATTTTAAGGTGTGTCAACTTGTGCAAAAAGTAAACTTTACATGCCATAGGGGAGGAAAGAAATTACTCAGCGGCATCTATGACGACCAGGCAGGAAACTAACTGAAATCTATCAGGTACAAAAACATACAGAAAAACACGGTCTTTAGATAAACCATTTGCTCTTCAGCCAAATTGACTTAGCAGTTTGAACAACTGAACAGTAATAAAGAAAACAGGCACTTGTGGCTTTGATGAACAGTTTTAGAGAACTTCGCAGGACACCTGAACAGCTGGAACCTTAAACTGAGTCCATTCTACTTGGAACTACCCATGTACCGTACCAGTCCGGTGCTCTGCGCCGACGCCTAGATCGTCGAACTGGTGGGCCCAAAGGAGGTGAATATCCCACCGCACCCCCACCATCCTCATGATTGACATGGGAAGGGGAGGATGGAACAAACACACCCGGATGGGAATCCGCTGCAGTTGAAGTAGGCAGCAGGGAACAACCAACGCCCCTGCTGGTTTCATCAGAGAACAAACCCTGCAGGTCCAGGTCACAGTCCGCCGAGTCCTCCTCCAAGGTTGGTGGTGGAACCTCGGTAGGTTCCCAGTGTTGACTCTGATCCAGGACCCATGTGTTGTCCAGGGGCTCCCGGCTGCGGTAGTGCTTTAGCTGGTCATGGTGGACGACTTTCACCTTGGACCTTGGGTTCTTTTGTATCCGATAAACTAGGTCATCCAGTTGGCCTAGGATGAAGAATGGTCCTTCATATGAGGGAAGGAACTTTTTGACTTTGTTCTTGACATGACGTGTCCCTTTAATGAGATACCACACAGGGTCTCCGACTTTATACTGTGTGTGGCAGCAGTTCTTGTCATACTGTCTCTTTGCACGTGTGACCGAGTCCCCCAGTGCTTCTCTAGCGATTTGGTGAGCCAGCTCCAACCGTTCCCTCATCTGTTGCACATACTCTGGAGCAGTGGGTTGGTTTTCTGGATCAGGAGGCAAACCTGCGACAAGGTCCACTGGTTCACTTACTTCTCGGCCCCACATCATAAAGTTTGGAGAGAAACCGGTAGCACTATGCTTGGTTGCCCTGTATGCCATAACAGCATAAGGAATCATCAGGTCCCAATCCCAATGACAGTGTTCTGCTGTAGTAGCCAGGATCTTTTGGAGGGTGGCGTTGAAACGCTCGACCTGACCGTCCGACTGCGGCCTGAATGGTGTTGTGTGAGTCTTGTCTATCCCAAACAAACTACACATCCCTTGGAACACCTCAGACTCGAAATTGCGTCCCTGGTCACTGTGTAGCGCTTGAGGGATTCCATAGCGGCACACCCACTCACTAGCAACTATACCAGCAACAGTTACAGCTCGCTCATTTGGAATAGGAAATGCTTCAGTCCACTTTGTGAAATAGTCTTGTATCACAAGCACATAGCGGTTTCCACGTTCAGTCTCGTTCAGTGGCCCCATAATATCCAGTGCAATACGCTCCATAGGAGCTCCTACCTGGACTGTTCCCATAGGAGCTTGTGGTGTCTTCTGCGGTCGAGCCCTGGATGCACAGCTGATACAGGTTTTACACCAGAGGGCAACATCCTCCCTCATGTGGTACCAGTAGTATCGGGTCCTTAATCTGTTCAGGGTCCGCTCTACACCAAAATGTCCACCCACTGGCCCTTCGTGCATCTGCCTCAACACGTCAAGTTGTAGTTTACGTGGCAGTACAATTTGTGGGTAGAATTGGGTGTCATCGAGGCAATAGAATCGACGGACCAGAACTCCATCTCTGAAGTAGAGTCGTTTCCATTGAGTCCAGTATGTCTTAGTGGCTGGGCTGCATGGTGAAACAACAGACCATGGGGGGCGTTTATCACTGGCCTTCATCCAGCTACGTATGGGTGCAATGTCCACATCAGCATCCTGGGCCTGGCTCAGCTCCCCCATGGTCCAACCATGAAACAAGGAAGCTGTGTCAAGAGTCAGCCACGTATATTTTTTCAGTCAATTTCACAGTATGAACATTCTGATGCGGTTTGTCTGTATCAGTGGAAGTGTTTTGGTTTAAAGTCTCTATATCTGATGTGAGGGTGTTTTGACTTACCCCCACTGGACAAACTGCTGTGGTGGGTGGTCTGTCCTCTACCCCCACTGGACAAACTGCGGCAGTGGGTGGTCGGTCCTCTACCCCCACTGAACTCAGCAACAGGGAGCTGGTGTCAGAGTTCAAATCACACTGGACAGCTTGATGGTTGATAGTTTTGGGTGATGTAGAAAAATTCGGCACTTTACATGGGCAGGACTGGCGGCAGGGTCTCCTGGAGAGGCTGTCAGCATTGGTGTGCTGTCGACCCGGGCGGTGGATAATCTCAAACTCATATTCAGCCAGCTTCTCAAGCCATCGAGCTAACTGTCCTTCTGGCTCTCTCATTTTGGTCAGCCAGCGCAGACTGCTGTGGTCCGTACGCACCTTGAATGGCCGGCCGAGGAGATACTGGCGAAAATGGGATGTGAAATCCACTATGGCCAGAAGTTCACGTCTTGTTGTGCAGTAGTTTTGTTCAGGCTTTGCCAACTTGCGACTGCCATAAGCCAACACTCGTTCCACACCCTCCTGCATCTGCGACAGTACAGCACCAATGCCGGTGTCACTCGCATCAGTGTCGAGTATCATTTCACCGCAGTCCAGGGGATAGCCAAGAATGGGGGCTGAGGTGAGACGACACTTTAACTCGTCGAAAGCAGCTTGGTGTTCAGCATGCCACTGGAAACGTGCATTTTTCATGGTTAGGTTATGAAGGGGTTCAGCAATAGATGCAAAGTCTTTTACAAATCGGCGATAGTATGAGGCCAGGCCGATGAAACGTCGAACCTCCTGGATGGACGATGGAGTGGGCCACATTTGGACCTTTTGGACCTTGCTGGGGTCCGTAGCTATACCCTGTTCAGACACTATGTGACCTAGGTAAACCACCTCGCGGCGGAAAAGGCAGCATTTGGCAGGTTTTAATTTCAGGTTAGCTTGTTGTAGTCTGTAAAACACCTGGTCAAGCCGCTGCAGCATTTCTGACACATTCCTCGCCAGCACGATGATGTCGTCCAGGTAGACCAGACAGGTCTCCCATTGCATGCCAGCTAAAACACGGTCCATCAGCCGCTGAAATGTCGCCGGGGCATTGCATAATCCAAACGGCATGACGTTCCACTCAAAGAGACCTGTCCTGGCGCAGAATGCAGCTGCTTTGCGTGCTCTCGGCGTCAGCTCCACCTGCCAGTAACCTGAAGTAAGGTCCAACGTGCTGAACCATCTGGCAGTAGACAGTGTATCCAGCGTGTCCTGGATACGGGGCAGAGGATACGCATCCGGTATGGTTCGCTCATTGAGAACCCTGTAATCGATGCAGAGCCGATAGGTCCCATCCTTCTTACGTACCATAACTATGGGTGAGGCCCAGCTGCTGTGGCTGCTTTGGGCGAGACCGTTCTGTAGGCTGTCATGTATCTGCTGGTTGGCGTATTGCTGCTTCTCTTTCGCCATCTTACGTGGAGGTTGTTTGATCGGGGCACCTGGACGAAGTACAATATCGTGCTGGACGAGGTTGGTTCGGCCCAGGTCAGTAGGCCCAGTAGAGAACACATGTCCATAAGTAGAAAACAAACGTTTAAGTTGGAGACATTCACCATCATTGAGGTCCCTAGAGCTCTGGGCATAGAGCTCTTCCAGGTGCAGAGGAACTACAGGGGAGCTGGCTGGTGAGTCTGCGGCCGGTGAGACATAGGAAGACTGCATGGCTTCAGCTGGCTGGAGGAGACCAGCCATGGATCCTTCTTTGATGGTCACAGCTTTGTTGCCAGGATTAAAGAGGCGAAGGGGGACCATTTTGGACGTCTGGGGATGAACTAAAACTCTGGCGAGGAGTACTTTGTGTTTCTCAACAAAACCCTTGGTGGGGCTAAGTATCATGTCACTGCAGGCTGTCCCACTTAGATGCACGCTGCCTTTCACAACATACTCCTGTCCTGGTTCCACCACCACAGTTCTGGATATTTTCACTGCATGCGACTTCAAGTCAGATTCAGATTGGTAGTAGGGCACTTCCTCACCAAACAGAATGATACGGTGTCTGCCAAAGTCAAGACGGGCTTCAGCTTGCATGAGGAAGGGATGCCCCAGCAGCACTTCTAACCCTGTTATATCTGCTACAATAAAATCTACATCCACCTGGCGATTGTTGATGCTGACAGGTATCTGGGCCTCACCCAGCACTGGCACATCTACAGGTCCCACCCCCAGTAAAGTCTCAACAATTGATGAATGCAGCTGAGGTTTCATGTCAGGATGGATGGAATTAAAGTAGCGCAACGGCAGCACATTTCTCCGTGCCCCACTGTCCAACACAGCACACACCTTCACTTCATAAATTTGCATGAGGATACTCATCTCTTGGCTATGGCCTTTCAGGTGGAGCACGGTGGGTTCTTGGGTATCACCGGAGGAGCTACTGAATGTCAAAGCTTTGGTGGTCTTGTGGGGCGAGGGGCAGTGTTTCTGGATATGACCCCAACCTTGACAATTATGGCAACGGACTCTCCCCTTTGCCAAATGCTTGCGGCTATTAAAGGCTGAGGGTACGTGTGTGGCAAACTGATTTGGTGAAGGGCTGGTTACAGGTGTAGTTTTATTAACACTTTCATGTGTGTCATTGGCTCTGACCACAGCAGCTCTGGGCCGTCGTTCAACCATGCCGCGGGCTCCTGACTGCATGGTACTGGTGACATAAGCTGCAGCCCTTTTTGTGGTCTCATGAGCATGAGCTATTTCATATGCACGGGCGAGCGTGGCTGGTCGTTGCTCTAACAGTTTCTGAACTATTTCGGCATCACCCAGACCGTTTGTGAAAACTTCGACAGCAATAGAGTCCTGTTCAGCTTCTGCTCTGCCACCATAAGCCACAGCCACTTTCCCATAAATATCGTCTCTGAAAACGTGCAGGTCCTCTCCATGTTTCCGTACTCGCTGCCTCAGCTCTACTGCAACCGCAGCGGCATGATCAGAAGATGGGCCGTATGCAGTTTCCAGTTCGTCCACCAGGCGGCGGTAGTCCCATCTGTAAGAGCGAGGGTTTCTGTGGACAATGGCCCCCGCTGCGCCAACCAGGCAGAATTTCAGCTGCACTGTCATAGTCTTTTCGGACCAATAGTTCGCTTCGGCGCAGCTCTCAAACCTGTGCAGAAATTCTGTCCATGGTGTGGTACCGTCGTATTGGCCCGGACGTAAGGTGGGGACCCTCTCTCTAGGATCTCCATCCTCCTCACTGTCGGATAAAGGCTGCTGCACCATGAAACGAGTTTTATTTGGTTTTAATCGGGGCTGGGGCCGTGCAGGGGTTTGCTTGTAGCTTATCGTTCCATCCAGGTTATGAGAAGGGGTACAATGCACAGCTGGAAATGTCACTGGGTTGACAGGGGCCGGCGTGCTGTGCACAAAACTTTGCATATGAGCAGCAGTAAATGGGTTGGAGTCCGTATAATTATCTTTCATTTGACACGTGGGGGTTGAGTAGAAATGCATTTCGTCGTCTGTAGCCCCTCCATGAGCGTTATAACCTTGACATTTGGCATCAATGAATGGATTTGTAGGAGTAAACTGTGGCTGAGCGGGGCCTTGGCGTGGTGCAAACATGTCCTCTCCTTTAGCGTACGAGCTAAAACAGCGTTCATCACACAGAAAAGGGTTGTAATGTTCACATTTCACATCTTTGGCAGCTTTTCTACACGTTGCGCTCTCAGAAGAAATATCCAATGTCATAAATGGGTTGGAATAATCTGTTTCAAACCCATAGTCTTTACAGGAGCGGGCGGCGGCGTCCATCTTGTGGTTGTTAAAACAGCAGGCTAATATAGCAGGCTAATGCAGTCTCTCGGCTTTATTGCTAGCCGTTATTATCTCTCTTATTCAAAGCTCACCACTTGTCCAGCAAGGCGAAGAGGTCCCTTCGTGGTCGCCAGTGTTAACCTTTCCTGCTCAGTCTTTCATCCGTGGTCAAAAGACACAGGGGAGATCTTCCTCCAGGGCTGAAGTCTCTGCTTCAGGGTTAACTCCCTCACTTGCCTTGCACATAAACCACACGGTGGCTGCAGGTTAATCCTCTTGTTTTTAATAATAATTCTAGCCAACAGGTGCACAAACAGACTTTCTTACAGCCGCGTTTTTACTTTGCCGTTTACTTTTCTCCACACACACACACCGTCACGTCTTGCTCCTCTCAACACGTGCAGAACATGAGCACGTAGCGCCCTCTTCTGGCCGGCGGACGGCCGACACACATCTCACCCTCCCCCACACACACACATACACACCACTCACTGAGCCATTCATCACATGCAGTAGAGGCACTTTCTGCAACACCAGTTTTGTTTGTATTCTAGTCACATTTTGTAGCTCCTGACTGGCAGGGTGGGGATCTCTTCTCCTTATCTGTAGCTCACTCTCCTAATGAGACACCTGGCTGTATTTAAGGACCAAGGCTGCTAGAGGATGATGCTCAGACATTGTCTACTAATGATTGTCAGTGGGAGGCCAGAACAACTAGTGAAATTGGGATAGTGTGAATTAACTTAGTTTTCCTTGTGCTCTTTGCAGAGGAGAATCTGTTGTGTGTGTTCTTCAAGCTTGAGGCTTGTCTGTATCCTCAAGTCTGAGTTTGCTTCACCCATAACCAATCTTCTTCATACAGATGTATAACTGGAAATATCCCTACTTCCCTCTTCATCCTGGTCTGACCTGTCACTCTCATATACAGTAGTCCCTCGCTCGCAATTAGTTTATCGCAGACTCACTCCATTGCATTTTTTTTTTTTCAAAATAAGATTGGACATGACACACAATTGGCTGATTCATGGATGAGCCGCATGATCGGCATGGAATTGTTATTTAATAATAAGTTATTTTAATGTGTTGATCACCAGCTGCACATTTATGCAGCCCAGAACTGCAGACAAAGCTTCCTCCTGCAACTTTGTGCAGCACATACTGCCGGATGAACTTCCTGCTGCAGTTGATCAGCTGTTCAGCTGGGCAGCACGGTGGCACAACTGGTAGAGCAGCTGCCTCTCAGCGAGCAGGTCCCTGGTTCAAATCCCAGTCCGGGGGTCTTTCTGGGTGGAGGTTGCATGTTCTCTCCGTGCATGCGTGGGTTTTTTCCGGGTGCTCCGGTTTCCTCCCACAGTCCAAAAACATGCATGTTAGGCTGATTGGTAACTCTAAATTGACCCTAGGTGTGAGTGAGACAGGTCCCTCTTGTAAATGAGTCCCCGTGGCTCAACGAGGCTAGCCTGTATAAATAAAGGTTGAATGAATGAATGAATGTTCTCCGTGCAAAGCGGTGAAGTGGGCGTGGCAAGAGCGCTTGCAGGTGGCAAAGAGCAGATGAGGCAGGGAGCTGAAATCATGACATGCTATGCTCTTTTAGAGCGTTTAGAGTTTAGAAACATAGTTTAGAATATTGCAAGAGTGTGGGGAGGTTTAAAATGCCTACCTGTGCATATATACTGTATATATAAAAAATATCACAACATGCTGATGCTGATCTGTTCTCTTGTTGCTGTGTTCATCTGTGACCATTTGCTCAAACAGACTCATGTTCGTGCAGCTGTTTGTAATGATTTTTTTCTTCTATTACATTAGTGCTTAGTGTATTTCTAGTTGATGTTTTTCTTAGTTAATCCTAGATGTTATTACTGTTTTCCTCTTACATTTTGTTGTTGGATGTAACTGGGACCCTGTGTACATACTGTAATCTCGTTTCATCACATGTACCACATGCAGTGCAAATGACAATAAAGATTCTCTGACTGACTCTGATATATATAAAGGCATTTTAAACCTTCCCACATATGCACACACTAAAATAAACTACTACTTACTACTTGTACTACTATTCCTACTTCATGGTTTTTCACTTGTCGCGGGTCTTCAGGGTACGGCTCCCCCACGACACACGAGGGACTACTGTACCTGTGAATCTCATTCACCATACCTAGAATCTGGAATCTCACCCTCACCTCCATCCTAACCACCTATAACTTGAGCAACCCTCCTCCGCTAAAATATACCAATCTTCCAGAAGATCCTCTGCCTTAATTAAATCTAACTGTCAACATTTGGCTATGACAGATATTCACCCATTTCCTCCCAAGTCACCGATGTATATATTGAAAATAAGTTTTTTTTGTTTGTTTTAGTCGCTTGAGTCTTTCTGGATTTCAGTTTATCCATTCTGAGAAATTGAACTGTACATTGCATCTCTAAGAAAATACATTCTGAAGAAGAGAGAAGTAAAACTAAAGCCATGGTGTTTCAGTTTGTAAAACCAAAGACAAAAAATAGTTTATGATGGGTTCTGTAAGGACTGAGGGTTGACAGAGTTGGATTATTCATTTTTTCAGCTTGTGCTGTAATCAGTGACACAAACATAATTTGTAACATGAAAAAGTGTGACGATTTCAGGAGTGCCTAAATGTGAAAATGTATTGTTTTCCAGAAAGCACAATCAAATAACCCTCTCTGGGTTCTTCACAGAACAAAAGTCAGGAGATAAATAATAACACTATTAATACAATAAATAATAACCAAATAACCCTCTCTGGTTTCTTCACAGAAAAAAATCCAGGAAATAAACACTATTTATTAAATAAATAATACGCTGACACAACAAATTAAATGTGGAACAATAGTTCAAAATAGTTCATAACTAAGGAACATTTTATTGCAAAAGTCCAACTTTATTATCAAATACAAATACACATATGAAAAAAAATCTAAATGCTCTCTGGTATTGTTCTGGGGGCTAGAACAAATGTGGAGGCGGGCCGTATCCGGCCCGCGGGCTGTAGTTTGGGGACCACTGATGTAGATGCTCAGCTCTGGCTCTTGAATTGACCATATTCACCACGTGAGCCAAACCCCATTTAAACCTCAAATTCAAATCAATATTATTTCCCCTGCTTTAGAAACGACTGATCTTCTTTAGCATCTAAAGGGTCTCTATTTGCATTATTTTTGTAAAACCAATGGCAGCTTTTACAACATATTTTGTGGGCAATTGTTGCAATGGGAATATGGATATGTTCTTAGTTTTGTATCGCACACTTTGTAACCAAGCTGTGATGGATGTCATGCTTCCTCTGGAGGTTTCTGTTTATGACGGTTCCAATCCATTTCAGTACATATCGACTCTGCACAGTGGTCTGTTATGCAATGGGCTTGCTGTCTTATGCAGAACAGATTTATGCACCTTGCATAATGGATTTTTCTTGTATGTTTTGTTTAGTTTTGTTTGCAGCCTTGCTTGTTTTCTACTTTGACCTTAAGTTCTAATGTAAAATGAGCTGCTATCCAAGAACACAATGAAGTTCCTCAAACAACATGCCAACATACCAATCCTGCCTCTGGCG
Organism: Garcialebias charrua; assembly: GCA_038048925.1. Classification (NCBI taxonomy): domain Eukaryota; kingdom Metazoa; phylum Chordata; class Actinopteri; order Cyprinodontiformes; family Rivulidae; genus Garcialebias; species Garcialebias charrua. The sequence continues at coordinate 31,313 of JBBPBX010002378.1, read as the reverse complement.
TGGAAAACCATTGTGAGAATTAAAGCTCATACACAGTTTGAAGGTAACATTAAACACAAATGTCTTGCACTTCATTTATATTTAAACAGCTTAAAACATTAATCAGTGGTTAAAGAAAACCAGTTCCCTTTCAGTTCGGTCTCTCGGTGCACCATACATGCTATGGGAATTGCGCCCCGTGCGATTACCTGAAGGAATACTGATGGAGGATTTTTAAACACCTTCACCTTAAACATGAACCACACAAGAAGAGAGACAAGAATTAATTTTCAGAGCAGCAGACTTTGAAAATGGGAGATCACCTCAAGACACTTTGAAACATGTTTCAAAACAGTTTGAGATCAAATCCGAATTGGAAAGTGCGTGCTAGGTTTTTATTCTCTCAAAGGAAGGACAATGATGAGTAACAGGAAGACAGTTTCAGATAGCACATGGAAAACGTGGCAATGTCAAAACAAACAATAACGTAATGTCAAGATATTATCTATGATTAAAACATGAGCTGGCCTAATCAGTGTTTTTGTTCTGTGTGCAGGAAGCAACAAGTTGTGTTCTTCAGAGATGTTTTGTTTCATAAAGAAATACTTTTAGGAAAGCAAACTGGTTAATGATTCATCAGAATACATTAAAATAATAAGTTTTAAATGATCAATGTTTGAATTCTCTAACATATCCATCCTCTTTATCATTTAAACTGGTTACAACTTAATCAGATAAACAGTTAAAAATAATGTTTGTAAAAGATGTGGGAAACGATCATTCAGGCACACAACAAAAATGAGTTATTTAAGAACTAAGGTCCTTTATGGACTTAAACCAAAAGAAAAACAACAAAAAATGAGAAAAAGTTTTAGTTGGTTTGAAAATTACTTTGATCTTAAATGTAACCTAGAAAACTAAAACCTCATTACAACACCGGTTATTGGGAAATACTTGCACTAGAATCACTCTGCTTTTTCTTTTTAGGCTAATTATCATACACATCATGTCCCACTGACTCCAGCGGGGTATAATCCTCATCATTTGAAATGAAATGGGTTTGGTGTAGACTGATTAGAACACCTGTAAAAGCTATCATCATCATGTTTTTCAGACATGGTACTACACAAATAAAAAGAAGGCAAAAATAGAAAGAATATCATCAGGATTGGTGTGTAGATTCTCAGGAAGAGGTGCCACCATAGTCCAGAGGTGAACCATGACCATGGGTCGTAGGGGTCTTTTTTTTTAGTCCCGCTCTCTACTTTTTTGAGTTCGCTCAGATCGTGCAAAGCATCGTGGATATCTCCTCTTGTTCCTGATTCATCTGGGATGTAGGTACTACACGATTCACCAATAATTTTACACACGCCTCCTCATGATGCAGTCAAGAGGTTGAGAATGTCAGTTTTGTAGGATCATCTCTCCCATTGCTTTCAGCTCTCCCAGAGTTCCATTTGCTGATTTGTAGGTGTCGTTGATGAGGCAGGGGAGGGCATACCCGTTGATTTCAACGTGAATTCATACTTAACCGACTCCTACCCATGAGAAGAGGCTTTGGAAGAACTTTTCCCCTCCATTCCAGATCCTGAATTCCCATGGGACGCCAGTGCTGGTGGTGAGCCCTCCCATCTTGTTATCTCAGGCATTGGAGAGCGTCTTGTCCTGTGGGCTGTGGGCATCGGTGCCTTCCTCAGCCCAAACATCGTGTTGGATAGGGGGACCAAAGCACAAAGGCCCCCCCAATTAGGTGGCAATGCTGTATAGGCCCTGTGTCCACACAAGAAATACCAGTCAGTTAAAATACAACAGTCTTTGTCACCTGGCACTGCAATGCTGCAGTGGGTGGTTTCCTGTCGTCCTCTTGTTGGCTTGGTGATGTTGAAAGTACTTTGTTCAAGGAGGTGTGTGCAATCAATGACATCTCCTGACTCGAAACCGTTGGCATTTTCATAATGCAGTTCTGCTTTACAGAAAATGCAATGCACATAGTTCAGTGTATTTGTACATGGATACATGACATCACAGAATAAATACACTTTGTCACATAAGTTCCAAGGTACCAGGCCCACCGGGATAGTTCCATTGTTGAGAACATAGAGTCCCAAAACGCTTGGCAGCAGATGTGTCGTGATCAGTTCAGGCAGTTTGATGGGCATCTGGGGTAGAGGAATGACATTTGAAGTGACGCTGCAATTTGTCGTGAAGTTGTATCCCATAGTCACCATGCTTTATTGTCTCTGTAGGTCTGTGTGCATACCATTCACTTCATCAGACAATGGTTTTGTGTAGTCTCGTCTTGCCCAACTGCCTGTTCCTGGGTGGGTGCTTAGTCCATACAGGCACGCTTGTTGGTCTGTGGGCACAGTAGCAGGTTGCAAACCTGAATTGTGGGTGGCATAGGGTAGATGAGCACAGACGTAGCAGTTGGTAGTTTTCCCTTCATAAGCAGTTTTGTTCATCAGTTGCCACCATAGATTGGTGTTGTAGTCATGGAGGTGTTCAGATCTCAGCAGATTAGTGATATCCCACTTCTGACACCAGCCGTTCACTATGTAACATGCTGTTGTCCTAACAGAGTGCAGAGTGATTCTCATATACAAACCATAAGCATTAAGCTGTGAGCTTTTAGTTTCCCACATCTGTTTTTCCTGTCTAGGTGCAGCTTTCTGCATGTCTAGGACTGTTTTATTTATCATGTCATCATTGTTTGAGCTTATCAGGATGGAGTTTAACAAACCAGCATCAGAAGGTCCTAAAGACCACAATGTGTTAGGTAAATGTTTCAGGTCAGTTTCATCACGTTCTGAGAGAAAAACTCTTGTCTAATTGTAATTGGCTCAGAGGCATTTCATCCTCCTTCTTTGTCAGCACATTACCTGCTTCCTGCATCAAAAAGGAAACAGCTGTTAGATTGTCAGTTGAACCCAGGTCATGTGAGCAGTAAACATCGATCAGGCTTTGATTTGCATAAATATGAGTTTTGTCCAATCATGTAGCTCTCATTCCGTCCTTGACGGGAATGATTGCAATGGCCAGTTTTGTCAGTAAATCTTTGCCCAGTAAATTTACGGGACAGTCAGGTGATATTACAATATTTGCTGAAATGCAAGAACCAGTTTCTTCATCTGTGAAGTACACCGGTTTGGAAATGCTTTGTCTATTGGTCAGGCCATCTGCTGATTTTACCCAGATGGAGTTTTGTGATGGTTTCAGACCAGGAACACTGGTTTTTAAAACTGTTTTACATGCACCTGTATCGCAAAGAAAATCCACATAAACTGAGTTGACTTTAAGCGTTATATAAGGTCTTTCTTTCAAAGGATTCAATAAATCCAAAGCTGAACAAATATTCACAACTTCCTGTTCTTCGACAGAGCTGGAGTTGGGAGTGTTATCAACTAGCCATGCATTATAACCGTCCCTGTTATCGGAGCGGTTTCTTGTCATAGGAAATGCTTCTCTGTGAGCAAATTCTCCTCTGTTTGGATGATCTAAATCTTTCTGGCAGTCACGTCTTTCATGTCCGAACTCGCCACACCTCCAGCAGGTGGCAGGACGATATTGTCGGGGACGGTCATACTGTGGTATGTATCTGTTAAAACCATGGCCTCTTGGTCTCATGTGTCTCCCTCTGTTGCTGTTAGTCATAGGAGCATTGTAATATATTTCTGAGTCTGGGTCATTACTGTAAAACACATTTGTTTTGTTGTCAGGGTTATCTCCTGTTTTCTTTTTCAGCACTTTCTCAGCATGACGTGCCCATTGCATAAAAACCTCAACAGTACAAGTGTCCAGTTCTACAAAGTGTTTCTTTATCCAACCTGAAATGTTTGGAGTACAAGATTGTAGCAGACCGTTCTTCAGCTGTTGCTGATAAGCTGAGGTTGGCTCGTTAGTGTAATCGATACCACTATAAATTTTGAAATCCTTTTCATATCTTATTTTAAAATCATCGACATCTTCTCCTTGTTTTTGTTTGATTGCAGAGAGTGCAGCGTAATCAGCTTTTCGTTTGAAAACGGTGCGCACTCTACCACAAAGAGCATCCCACTGTTGCTTGTAACGTCCAGTTAGGTAGTTTGGGGTTGTTACGTCATAAGGGAGGGGGGCCCCATCATTTCCCCTGCCAGTATAGTCACCACACACTCGGGCCCAATGTTTTCCCAAAGACGACTGAGCTGCTTCACCGGTCTCATGACCATTAAGGCAATATGAATGTATAATACCCTCCATATCCATGATCCACATTTCAGGATCCTCTAAGTGACTGCTAACCCCTTCAACAGCTTTTCTAGCCTCTTCGAGGGTCCACGGCCTAAAAACTAAAGCATGTTGCGGGTTGCCTTTTATATCTGCAGCTGGATTCATGACTTGAATCAGAGGGAAAGCGTTCGAAGAGGAGCAAGGAGGTTCTGAAGTGGAGGACTGCATTTTTGACATTTGTTTTTGATGGAGTTTGGCTCCGTAGATGTTTTTATCTCTTCACGCCTAATTAGTGATTCATACAGCCATATTTTAGCAATTGCCAATTGGTGTTCTATTTTTTCTTTCTTCTTGCCTTTGTTTAGAATAATTTGGTTCTTCAGTACAGAAACGAGTGTTTTCCAGGTGTCTGCTTTAAGGTTGGGTTCTATCTTATATTTTGCCATCCATTCTTTGACATATTTAACTGATTCCGGATGTTTTTGGCTCATGAATCTTAAATCTTTTGTGTTTGTTTCTGCTCCTGTAGGAGATTTTTTACTTATATTATTTCCCATGACTGTTAGATATTTTAGTTATATAATTTACAAGTGTCAAGTTTTTATTTTGTATTCCAGCTTCTAAAACTTAAATTAGCGTCTAAAAAAGGTAAATTAATCTGCAAATTTTGTAGTATCTATGTTTATGTTGAAGTTTATGGGTTATAATTTACTAAGACACAGTATGCTGTAATCAGTGTTGGGGTAGTTACCCAAAATAAGTAATTAGTTACACATTACTAGTTACTTTTTAAAAAAGTAACATATTACACTACTTAGTTACTCAGTTCTGAAAGTAACTTAGTTACATTACTTTTGGATTACTCTAATACCTGAGATTTAACCTGTATTAATTTTTATCTTTCAATAATGATATTAGAGATCTTTTTGACACTCATTTTTGATGAAAAAGTAAAACAGCAGTGCTACATAACAAGCACAATGCATAAATGACAATATCAAAATGTAAAACTTCTGTTTTAAAAAAATAAAACAGAACAGACAGGTTTACAAGAAATCTAAAATAACTACCTATCAGCCTCTTTCAAACCAGTTATGTGATCACAATCTGACAGGCTTACCTTTGTGCTTGACGGATTTTTCATGCTGACGGACATCGTTCCTTCCCCCATGAGAGAGAGACACTAAAGTCGCGGTTACAAATCTTAAAAAACGCGTAATAAACTTTAGGAAAGTAAATTCGCTGTCCCATTTTTCAACATATTTACACGAAGTCTTAACTTTTTTGGCAGGGACGCGTCCTCTCTCGTTACATCCATCTCTGTGTTTTTCCGGGTTTGTTCTCGACCGCGCCAGCCCCAACATCGCGAGAACTGCCACCGAGGCTTACTGCAGGTGGCAGTTCTCGCGAGGCTAGTGACAGAGGCCGTATGTCTATGTACCTTTATATGTCTATGTACGTTGACGTATGACGTTCCGACGTCATCGCGTACGTCTTTGTTTTCCCCACGTGACAGTCTGCTCCATAGATATCTATATATAATGTCTATGGTCCGCTCCGTCGTCCTCGTACCACAACTATTCTCCGAAAGGTAAATAAAATAAATAAATAAAACTATTCTCCGAAAGGTCCTGATTGTAACGCAAGTAACGAATGTAAGGTTTTGTTAGTAACTGTAATATATTACAGGCATTTTCAAAGTAGTGCGTTACACTACTACGTTACTGAAAAATGTAATGTCATTACTGTAACGCGTTACTAAGTAACGCGTTACACCCAACACTGGCTGTAATGACCTATTTTAGTTGCTAGCTTTGGTGAAGGCTACTTGTTATGTGTTCTGTGGTCACAGCCAGACTCACCTCCCTGTTCCACAGACCCCTGTCTTCTCAGGCTGCTTTGAGAAGAAAAAATAAAAATAGCAATGTAAATATTAAAAGCCAGGTTCAAAAATAATCATATGATAGCCAGTTCTATTTTGGGACATAACATTTATCTTTAAAAGATCCTGATTAGCACAATGGAAATAACTCCTAAAAGGAAAACAGCTCTTAAAATCTAAAAAAAACATTTAAAACTTAATTTGACCTATTTATATTGCTTAATTAAATCACTAAGATTGATAGAAAGCTTTAATTTCTATTTGATAATGTAGTACCTTCTTTTGGCCATTAAGCGTCCGGTTTTTACAGAATGACTTTATGATTTATGGATTTTAGACGGGCGACGAAGTTTCGTAGCAACGTTAGCGTCCAGTGGGCTGCAATTGTCGACCCAAACAAGTAATACAGTATTAGCTGATTAACGTTGTCTTTGTGCCCCGGTGCAATGTCAAGGTCAATAAAGATATATTCTATTAATAGCTCCTTGAACTTTTCATAAAGGTCTAAAAGTACATATATTTTGGCTTGAATACATATCTTTCTCTAGTTTTCTGTTAAAGCAATCTGATATCATCATTATTTCAGTTCTGCTGCTTCAAAGTTAACAAATTAGAAAACCATGTTAAAAAAAATGCAATTCTAAGATTTTCCCTGGATAAAACACATTTTAGTTAGTTGGATATTTTAGTGAGTTTTTTCCTCTTTGTAGAGCAGAAATATATTTGAAATGTTCATCACAGAAAGTGAGAATATTGGTACAGGTGGCATTAATGCTTGAAAATGTCCTGGTATATCTTTGAAAAAGAGACAACAACTACCTTTAAAGTTTTATGGTTTATTCATTTTTTGGGTGTAGTCGAGTTTGATTTTGTTCTGTAAAAAAAATCACAATTTTACAAGGTTAAATTGTATTTGCTTATGTTATACAACCATCTGAGCAAAGTCAATGCAGAGTCCTTGAATACTGTACAGAAGCTGCCAATCACCTCTCAATGGATAAAGGCCATCTAGTTGACCATGAAACCCAGTGTGGACCCTGATGAAGCACCTGTCGATGCAAATACGTGTTTTTACTTCTTTATAAATCAGTCTCACAATGCTGCTGTGCAGGAAACCTCTGGCTTTTATCTCTTGGTGGACCTTCTGACAAAAAGCAATTTGTCATTGGCTCATCTGCATTCAGCCCATATCAAGTGTGGTGTTGAAGAGATTGACATCTCCATCAGTTTATTCTCTAGGAACCTGCATAGTCTGGTGTGGTTGTTTGTGCTCAGTGGAAATATACATTTTCTTGTTTTCCTGCCTCAAAAGGGCTGCTGGAAGAAGCAGCAGTGAGTGCACAGGCTATGTTAGCAGCACATTGTTGTTACTCAGCTTCTGTGATGCAGAATATACTGTAAGATTGTGAAAAACCGCAAAGTAGGGATACAGTAGTCCAAGTTCAAGTTCAAATACATTAAACTTTATATTAAGGATTAGAAACTCTTCCCACAGTCTTGGCATGATCTAAACTCTTAAACCTATGTCATTTTAACAACATGTGTTACTAAATTTTACTTACTAGCTCTGCAGAACAGCAATATCTCTGGTTCCAATCCAACTCTGTTTTATCTTGGTTCATTGACTCTGCACGTTTTTTTCGGGTGAATTACAGCCGAACTGAACTGTTAAGAATCGGAGCGGATTTACCACAGCTGAAATCAGCAACAAACTCAAATCAGAGCTCAGAAGATTGGAGCTGTTAAGATCATCTTTCTGGAAGCAGATGCACTCCACACCACCATGAAAAATGCCTACAGAGCCCTCCCCCTCCCCCACATTGGTGCTTCTGACCATATCTGTGTTATGCTAAAGCCAGCATACAGGCCGCTGGTGAAAGTCACAAAACCAGTCCGCAAGCAGATACGAGTGTGGCCAGAGGGGTCTTCAGAGGCACTCCAGGACTGTTTTGACACCACAGATTGGGGTATGTTCAAAGAAGCTGCTACCACAAACAACAACACATGTCTCCAGGAGTACTCAGACACTGTATGTTCATACATCGCCAAGTGCATTGATGATGTTACCAACCTCAAAACCATCACTGTTCGGGCTAATCAGAAGCCATGGCTGACAGCTGAGGTTCACAGACTCCTGAAAGCCAGGAATGCTGCCTTCAAAGCGGGAGATCAGGTGGGCCTGAAGGCAGCCAGAAAGAACCTGACCCAGGGCATCAGTGAGGCCAAGGAGCAGTATTCCAGGAAAATAGCTCACCGTTTCAAGGACAGCAAGGATACACGCAGTCTGTGGCAGGGAATACAGACCATCACAGACTACAAACCCCCCCCCAGACCTGTGACAGCTCAACCTCTACGCTGAATGAACTGAATGAGTTCTTCGCTCGGTTTGAGGCAAGTAACAGCACACCTGCACATAAATTCCCCCCCTCTCCTGATGGCCAGGTGCTGGCCAGGTGCTGGCACATGACATACCTGGTCGTGTGCTGAAAGACTGTGCAGGGGAACTCGCAACGGTCTTCACGGACATCTTTAACATCTCACTAAGCCAGGCCATCGTCCCCACCTGTTTCAAAGCCACCACCATCATCCCTGTCCCAAAGAAGGTAACGCCCGCATGCCTCAATGACTATCGCCCAGTAGCACTCACCCCCATCCTGATGAAGTGCTTTGAACGGCTAGTCATGAAAAGCATCACATCTGTCCTCCCTGCCTCCCTGGATCCCTTCCAATTTGCATACCGACCTAATCGCTCAACCGACGATGCCATCTCCTCTGCCCTCCACACAGCTCTCACACATCTGGACACGAAGGACTCTTATGTTAGAATGCTGTTCATCGACTTCAGCTCGGCATTCAACACCATCATCCCCCAACAGCTCATCCATAAACTGGACAGTCTGGGGCTGAACACCTCAATGTGTAACTGGCTGCTAGACTTCCTGACCGGGAGACCACAGACAGTACGGATCGGGAGTAACACATCTAGCACCATCACATTGAACACAGGGGCCCCACAAGGATGTGTGCTGAGCCCCCTTCTATTCACCCTGCTAACACACGACTGCACACCATCGTACAGCTCCAACCACTTCATCAAGTTTGCGGACGACACAACAGTGGTAGGTCTCATCAGCAACAACGATGAGACGGACTACAGGAACGAGGTGAGCCGCTTGGCCTTGTGGTGCGGACACAACAATCTCACTCTCAACGTGGAGAAGACAAAGGAGATTGTTGTGGACTTCAGGAAGAGGGATGCCCAACATGCCCCTCTGACCATCAACAGCACCGCAGTGGAGAGAGTAGACAGCACCAAGTTCCTGGGAGTGCACGTCTCAGAGGACCTGTCCTGGAGCAGGAACACTGCATCACTGGCCAAGAAGGCTCACCAGCGTCTCTACTTTCTCCGCAAGCTGAAAAGGGCTGGAGCTTCAACCCCCATCATGTGCACCTTCTACAGGGGAGCCATAGAAAGTGTACTGACCAGCTGCATCACGGTGTGGTTTGGTGCATGTACTGCATCCTGCCGCAAGAGCCTCCAGCGCATCGTGAGAGCAGCTGAGAAGATCGTCGGCACCTCCTTCCCCTCACTGCAGGACTTACACAGCAACCGCCTCACTCGGAAAGCCCACTGCATGGCAGGTGATCCCACACACCCACTACACAGCTGCTTCAGACTGTTGCCATCAGGGAGGAGACTGAGGAGTCTCCAGGCTCGAACCAGCAGACTGAGAGACAGCTCTGTTCATCAGGCAGTCAGGATGCTAAACACTCTGCCTGCTCTGCCTCCCCTCCCATTTGAACTGCCTTAACACAAAAAACTTTCTCACACATTACCACACAACACAAAGATTTTAACACTGGACTCTGTGTCATCAAACGGGTTATTCACTAAACTCTCGGTCATGTGCTCATTCAGTTTGCACTACTTCTCATATTTGCACTAATGTTTGTATTACATTACTGCCTATAGTCATACTACTGTTTACATTCACTGTTTACATTTATTAATACTGTTTACATTTATTACTACTGTTTACATTTATTACTACTGTTTACATTTACACTACTTTTATATCTACACTACTGCTGATACATATACAGTATTCTCTGACTAGCCTTATTTAAGGATGCCCAATGTGCCTTATGTGCCTTACTGCATATGCCACTTTGCCTCTATACCAACATCAACTACCTCATACATATACTGTGTACATTAACTCATATGCTGCTTTGCCACTCTTTGCAAATGTCAATGCTAGAACCTTCAGTTTATTTTATAGATATACTTTTTATACTTTTTATACTACTATGCAAAAACTCAGGACAGTATTACACTTTTATTATTTCATTTTATGCTTATGTTCATTAAATGTTTAGTGTTTTAGTGTTGGTGTAAATTTTCATACTTTTATACTACTATGCAAAAACTCAGGACAGTGTTACACTTTTACTATTTTATGCTTATGTTTATTAAATGTTTTAGTGTTTTAGTGTTTAAATGGTTACTGTTGCACCGAGGGACTGAGAGAAACACAATTTCAATCCTGTGCATGTCCTGTACATATTGCAGTTCTGACAATAAAGTTGACTTTGACTTTGACTTTGATTCTGGTCCCTCCCCACTCAGAGCCATGTATGGCTCTGCTCCCTTATGCTGTCGGTGATGCTCCGCCTCCACTGCATGTCCTGCCAGCAGCTGCGAAGTTCTGTGATTATATGCTAATAAAACGTTCTAAAAAATTAAATAAAAACAGGGAGCGCTGGTCCAGCACACCAGAACACCATGAAATCTGCAGAGCCGCACGCAGCCACGTTGGACATGAGTTAAATTTGCTCGTGACAAATTCATCCATTTCATCAATGTTTCTGTCATGACCCAGCGGAGGAGGAAGCGATCACTTGACTTTTGGCAAAAAAACAAAAGAAAAGTCCAGATCAGGGATTAAGAAGGGGAATTTAATACATTTGTGTCACATACAAAACAGTTTTGTATCGCTTTGCAATTATTTCAACGAGAACCTGCGCGGCCGCTGCAGGCTGGGACAGGGGGGGCGTGGGTTAGGAGCGTGAGAATTGAGAAGCTCTGTTTTTATTGGCTGGTTAAAAACTCTGTTTTTATTGGCTGGTTAACGGCGGGTCACTGTGGCTTTTTTGAAATTCTTATTTACCACCTGGAGAAGCAAGGGGACTATAGTTTTTTTCAGAGATTACTTTGTCTAACATCAGCCTGTCAGGAGATAGTGACAGAGTGAAGAAATATGTTAAAAATATATTTTTAGAAAACTTACATACTGCACTACAGAAGTGCAGACTGCACCTTTAATGACAAATCCTCATCATGTTTTAAAGCTCACATAAGTCCATACTTCACTTCTGGATTGCAGGCCTTCCTGTAGTTTTTGATTTAAAAAACAACATAAAAGTGAATATGTCTCTGTCTGGTCTTCTTATTCCTCTGCCAGTTGAGGTAGTTTCCACCCTCAAAAGGTCTGGCTGTGATGAAAGCGGGTAGTTTTTATTTATTTATTGTTTAAAGGACTTCATCTTTCTTTTGGTTGTCTGGCCAAAACTGAGGTTTAAAGATAAAATGCCTCAAAAAGTGTTCATGTGTTCAGTCAGTGGGACACTTTTGTGAAAGAGAGACAAATATGGTGAGAGCTGATATGTAACGTGGGTGACCATCACAATGATATAAGGATACAACTGTATACGAAAAGGAAGAAGTAAGGAGAAGAGGAAATAAACTGTGCAATAAATGTCAGCAGTTCACAAGTCATAAATATATTTGGCACCTTACTCAGTTCATTGATTTAAATTTAAGATTTAATGTAATCCAGTTCTTTCCTTTGAATTTCTTTCTTAAAAGTAAATACTATGGCTAAAGTTGTATTTTTTTTAATGACGACTGTACTTCATAGGCTCTTGTTTGCTTCTGAGTTGAAATTTGTTGTCTTTGTAGTTTCCAGAAAGAAATAAAATCTACAAAAATCAGGTTAAATGATTGAATTATCCATCCATCAATCCACTATGGGGCCAATATGGGATAGAGACAGGTCAGCCGACCTGGGACCCAAAAGTCCCAGGTTTGATTCCCAGCCATTCCTGTATGTCGTGGTGTCTCTGAGCAAGACAACTCATACCTAAATGCTCCCTGGGCGCTTACATAGCTGCCCACTGCTCCACCTGGGTGTATCCCAGGTGTGATGGGTTAAATGCTGAGAAATAAATTTACCATTATATGGGAACATACAATGATGAGAACAAATAGCACTTTACTTATGTTTTACCCGCTACTTCCTTTTCAGGTAACGGGGGGTCTCTGGTGCTCATGTCCAGCCATCACTGTGCGTGAGGCAGGGGACACCATGGACAGGTCTCCAGTCCATCACAGGGACACATAGAGACAAATGAGACAAACCAATCATTCTCTCACTCACCTGGGGACAGTATAGAGTCACCAATCAGCCTAACATGCATGTTTTTGGTCTGTGGGAGGAAACCAGAATACCCGGAGAAAACCCACACATGCACGGAGAGAACATGCAAACTCCGTTCAGAAAGGTCCCCGGCTCGGATTAGAACTAGCGACCTTCTTGCTGAAAGGCTACAGCTCTACCAACTGAGCCACTGTGCTGCCTGATTGAGTTAACTGGGCAGCACGGTGGCGCAACTGGTAGAGCTGCTGGCTCTCAGCGAGAAGGTCCAAGGTTCAAATCCCGGTCCGGGGGCCTTTCTGGGTGGAGTTTGCATGTTCTCTCCGTGCATGCGTGGGTTTTCTCCGGGTGCTCCGGTTTCCTCCCACAGTCTAAAAACATGCATGTTAGGTTGATTGGTAACTCTAAAATTGACCCTGGGTGTGAGTGAAACAGGTCCCTCTTGTAAATGAGTCCCCGTGGCTCAACGATGATAGCCTGTATAAATAAAGGTTGAATGAATGAAAAACAAAATAAATCTTTTTAGGTTGGCTTTGTGATGATTTATGACAAAATGTTTTACTTCAATAAATCTAAAGTAATTACGATGTAAACAAATGACTTAATGTATCAAATGAGTTTGAAACTTTTTCTAGGTAGCATATAATTCAAGCTAAACTGTAACTCCTTCATGGAATGCTCAATCTATAATATTTTGTGAATTGTGAATGCGCCACACTAACAATTAGCACCATCATTTATGGCTTGAACAGGTCTACAATACCCTCCAACATTACAGCAACATGACAAACCCAAAGTTTCAGTCATTATTTCCAAACTAACTGGTGACATTAAAGGGCTACATTTATTTTGTTTTGTGCACACCATATTTTTTTCCGCCCACTCCTGCTACTTAGGTCTACCAAGTAAATCAGCTGTTCCAATCACATATATACTTGCAGTAGACCTTAATATTTAAATGTATATTCCCACAGAGACAGATGGGGGAAATATAAATTTGTTGAAGAAGGAAATACGAGAGAGTTTCCACACATAATTCACTTCTAGTCAAACTCAGATCAGGAGTCTGACGTGCACCTAAATCAATGACTTGCAGACACGTTTGGAATATGAAATATAGTCAACACATTATATATGTTTTTGTTAGTAGCTCGTAGGTGTATGACTGACATGTTTTTGTTTGTTTTCCTCCCAAAGTTTCACTTTGCAAATGCACTCAAAATAATAGTTTTACACGAAACCAAAAATGTTATTTATGCCGAAACAACGAGGGTGGATAAGTAAGAGTAAGACAGGAGAAAACCCACTTGCATTTCTCTGTCAAACTACACCTTATTTATTTTTTGCACAGCCATTTTCTCTTGTGCAGCATCAGATGCGTTTCCGTTAGTATGCCTGTTCTCACAGTGGAGAATCTTTTTTTTTTTTTTTTCTCAATCCATCTAGCAATTGAAAGTGTGCATATGTCTCTTTGTGTCTGCTGTTTTGTATTAGCAAATTAAACTATTCTAAATGTACTTTGTATATTGTTTTTCTACTTAGCCACCATATGTAATTTTAGTGCTTAAACCTGGTGTGGAAGAATCATTATTTCAGCAACAGAAATGCCATGCATGTTGCATGTCTCTTCATGGCCATGATGCCCTCTCAGTGATATGAACTTGGAATTATGATGCAATTGGTGGCCTTATCCATGTCATACTGACATTCTTTGTTCTAATAGACTAACAATCCTGGCTCTGACAGATTCTCCTACTCAAAACTGTCTCAACCTGATGATTTACTGTTTATCCTTTTTGTTGCAATAAATTGTTAAAAATGAACAAGTTGTTATTTCTTTATTCTTTGTCATGACAAGCTGAAAAACTCAGGAGCTTCATTGTCATATCTTAATCAACCATGCAACTTGTAAATGAGTCCTCTTGTAAATGAGTCCCCGTGACTCAACGAGGCTAGCCTGTATAAATAAAGGTTGAATGAAAAAAAAAAAAAAAAAACTGAAAGGCCTTAAAGGAACACAACATTTAATGACATCAAAAACAATGATGGAAATTACAGTTCTTTTTGTCATGATCCACATTCTATCTGCCATAGTTATAGTTATATTCTTAGTTTATCATGTCATGTTCACAGCAAACACATCATTGTTCCCTCCGCCCTCATGCCCAATGCCTCATTAACGTTCATTGCATTCACCTGTTTGTTCCTGTATTTAAGTTCCACGTCCACAGTCATTCCTTGCCAGATTTATGAACGCTTTTGCCTAGTAATGCCCCTTTTCCACCGGTCGGCTCGGGTCGGATGTTACGTCATATGTGCGTCGCAGAGACCCCCTTTCATCCTTTTCCACCGGATATTCCGTGCTAAGCCGCGCGAGATTTCTTGAGATTTTCGGGCTGGTTTCATAGGGGTACTGAGGCGAGCTGACCCGCTCCGGAAGTAGGAAGGAGGAGACTCGAGCAGTTTTCACGGAAGCGAGTGAAGTGATCACTGCAGGACTTTACATGAATAACACGGTAAAAACAATTATTATTTTTAAAATTTATAGCAAAGATGGGTCTTCAGCTGAACGTGTCCTTAATAAAATCACGTATTGCTCAAAACTGCAGGATTTTAAAAAGCAGGTTCGCCACGAGCAACACGCGGCGCGCGGGCGGCTTTATGTCTTTAAATGTAGCTCAATGAACAGATATAAAATATATTTCATAGCTGACTTTATAGTACGAGGGCTCCTGAGCTTAACCACGCTTTAATATTGTCACGTAGTGGTCAAATATGCTGCATTTAAAGTAGTTTCGCTTTGACTCCTTCCAAAACTGTGCTTGCACAACGAAAATAAATTATAAAAATTCGAATTTTATTTCAAATAACTCCAACAGGATACATTTAGTATATGAACATGTTGTGATCACACTATATTTTTTTGAAAAATATCAGCTATGTGGTTTTTGATAGAATTGATAATATGTGATACAAACAAGGGAGAAAATTAATGGAGGTGTCTTTATGTCTATAAAACATTGAATTTTATTTCAAATAACTCCAACAGGATACATTTAGTATATGAACATGTTGTGATCACACTAGATTTTTTTGAAAAATATCAGCTATGTGGTTTTTGATAGAATTGATAATATGTGATACAAACAAGGGAGAAAATTAATGGAGGTGTCTTTATGTCTATAAAACATTGAATTTTATTTCAAATAACTCCAACAGGATACATTTAGTATATGAACATGTTGTGATCACACTAGATTTTTTTGAAAAATATCAGCTATGTGGTTTTTGATAGAATTGATAATATGTGATACAAACAAGGGAGAAAATTAATGGAGGTGTCTTTATGTCTATTGTAATAGATTAATAATAGTAATAAATGTAGAGTAAGGTATTTAAACACTTACTGATTTACTATTATTGTAGATGCGCAGTTTAGCAGACTTTAATCTTGCACAAACTGCCACCAAAGAGCGAGTTCTTCCTTTTTCCGATACTAAGTTGTTTTTACTGTGATTAGACAAGAAATGTAATTTCACGCTTAGACTTCAATTTATATTGGTCTACCAAAAATATAGACCTTTTATTGAAACTATCACAAGAATTACATTAAACATTTGTATCGATATTAGCTCTGATTTAATAACTACGTTGACAAGAATACAAATTAAAACAAACAGACAGTTGGACCTTTCTGTTGGCACATTACTTAAAGTTTACCATGATGAAAATAAACATAAGGAGGAGTTTAAGGAGGAAAGATAAAAGATTGAAATGAAATGGTTGAATCTTATCTTGAGATGTTAACCAGAGATAGCACCCTCTGCTCGGTTTCGGCTGGACGTCCGTCCCGTGATGAAACACTTTTACCTTCGTGAAGATGATCCTGTCTCAACTCCGGTAAATTAGTCAAGCCAGACGCGCAGGCTGCTGCGTTTTACAGGCGACCACTTTCATCTTGCCACGGTCTCGTGAAGTCTGCGTCGGCCTCCCAGAGTGATGCCTGGTTCTGGTTTTGTTCAAGATAACTTCAGAAAGAGTGTCACCGCGTGACACTCGAAGGGGTTCACAGCTGACGTGCTGTTTGAACCTTTGCTGAAGACGTGGGCCTTTGGTGCCTGGCCGGAACGTACATCAGCTTGGAGAAAAACGTCCGTGCGTCTTCCCTTCTCCCAGAGAACTCTAAAACCCAGTGAGTGCTGAGAACTGAGTCCCAGCACGGAGACAAAACAAAAACCTGCAGGTGTGAAAACAGAGCACTCTCTGTTTAAGCACAGATGAATTGTTTTTAGAACGGACGGGAGACCGAAGATTAAGTTATGTCTAGAACTTCTCCTTCGAAACAAAAACAGTTCAAACAAATACGAAGAATTGTTCATTCAACTTTAGACACATTCTGCATAGAGCAGACAGTTTAAAGCACGATCATTCTGAGATGTTCTCTTAACTTTGTCATATTTAAAATATACCAGCTTAGTAAAATCATCATTGAAATGACAAAAATACTGTTTGATCAATTCTGAATTAACACACATTAAAGAGAAAGTTCAATCTGATTAATTAGTGTCCATTAATTCATAATAATTGTTAACCAAAATAGTGTTTACTCGTCTCCTTGAAGGCTTCAAGAAGGTGTAACACTGAGAGTTCCAAAGAGATGCAGAGAGGTGTCCTTGAAGGTCAAGACAGAGGCCTATATCACTACAGTCCCCCTTTTTGGAAGTCATCGCCTGTCCTTGGGGATGAGTTCCAACACGAAAGGATACCACCGAATGTCTCTGACCTCTATGTAATCCAGCAAGTGGGAAAAAAAAAAAATTCAAAAATATACTCCCATAATGTTTTTGGAAATTCCATACTGTTCGTAGGTAATCCCATTGCGGCAAGCTTTTAATCCTTTGGAAAACATAGTCTGTTAACCCATGGAGAACTGAGTCTGTGATCCCTTGGAAAACAAAGTCTTATAATCCACAACGGTAAATCCACAACGATGGGGGTTATTGATTTCATCAGCAAGAATAGTTTTAATCAGCATGTAGAGGGGATCCCTCGATTGAAGCAGAGGAGGCGGGCCTTGGATGAAGGTTGAAGACCAACGTTGGATCAGCAGGTCCCCACATCGAAGGTTGCAGGCTGGATGGCTTCCAGTCGGTGCCACCCTGGTTCAATGTGTCATGCAATTATGTGGTTTTAGGTGGGCTTATGATTGGGATTCTACATTAAGCCTTACCTATATGCACCTGGTATGTAAGCTATCATGGATTAGATCAGCTAAAATTACCAATTAAGGGGTGGATCAATGCTGTAAAAATCAGATATAGGGATCTATACCTATAGAAATGTGGAGGGCTTCTGTAACGAAGGCCTCTTCTTTCAAACTATTCCTCCATTCATTATTTAGTTTAGGTTAAACTAAAAATAAAAAAATGAAATCTAGTTTGGTCTAAATGTCTGTTGTCTTTTAGACGAACGACGCAAGATTTGGTAATCCCTAAAAATTTTGAAGTCTATGGCGAGACTCATCAAAATGAATAGATCTAGAATAGAAACGATCGAATCGGTTCTACCTAAATGATTGGGAGATCAGTGTAGATTATAGTACCTTAAGTAGTATTAATCTACAATGACTTTTCAAAGATTGAGATCTTTAACAAAATGAACAGCATGTTGGCATAGTTAAAATCCATTTAAGTCTTCAACTTATCAACAATCAAAACCTCTTTTGGCTGGGAGTGTTCAGAAAACAATAACAACTTCAATAACACAAAAGTAGCAATTAAGCAACTAAAAAACAACGTTTCACTACGTCAAACTCACTCTGGTCGTCAGATTCCACGTCACACACAAGAAAAACAGTTCTTAGCTTTATAACCGATGTCAATTAAATCCTGCAGATTTAAACGGTTGTTAAGGTTAGTTTTTGTTGTGGGTTTTATGCTTAGCGTTTCTAAGTTCTAGTTGGAACGGTTTCTTTTCGCAACTAGAATAGTTTAAACTGTTTAGTTTATTTACTATCCTGTGCTTGGACGACCTTCTTTTCCCATGAAGTCTGTGAGTTTGCGAGATCTTTGTCGTTTGTGGGGTTATTGAAATCTTTGTCCTTGACATGGGCATGGCCTAACATCACCCCCCTGTGGTCATGAGGGACCAAGCACACGGGTGTGGACGTCCGTCCATGGGCACGAGTTAGGATGCCATTGTTTAGTTTAGGCTGTTTACGCAGCTTAGAGTAGACAGTACGCAGGAACCTTTTAGGTTTCGGCCAACGTACCTCTGTACATTTACCTCTTTCTGCGTAATGCAGGTGTGTCACAACAGTCGGCGCCGTCGCAGGCGTGTCTCTGTCGTTGTGATGTATGTCTTCCCACTTCATGAATGAAGAGGTGCTCTTTGAGTCTGTAAGAACTATGTCATCTCTGAGTAGTTCTAGATTCAAATGCTCTTGAACCAAGGTTTCATTGAAAGCTTGGCTGATGACTGAATTACCTGTCCCAGAGGACAGCACAGCGTTCTCGGTGTGTGATCCTTGGATCTCTACACCGTCCTCTACCTGTGGTAGGAAGTGTGAGTCTGCCCCCCTTTTGTTTAAGGAGGGGTCCTCAAAATCAGTAACAATGAAGTCCAAGTGACTGTCAGAGTGTTGTAGACTGTCACCTTGTGGGCTCAGATGTCCTTGAACCAAGACTTCACTGAAAACTTGGCTGTTTGCCGAATTACCTGTCCCATAGGACAGTACAGCGTCATCGGTGTGGGACCCATGGATCTCCACACCTTCTTCTACCGGTGGTAGGTAGGGTTCAGTGAGCGCTGAAGGTGTCAGCTCGCAGAGGAGGTCCTCGTGATGGGCCAGAGTCTGGTCCACTTGTTGAGTCTCCTCCGTCTCACCTGTATATGAAGGTTCACTTACCGGGTCCGTGGTCTCAGTTGGGGAAGCCTTTTTTACCTCAGCGGTACCTGCTGTTAGACAGTCAGTGTCCTGACCTTGGGGAGGCACCTCGATTGGCAGAGGACTGCTCACTGTGGTCCACAATGTCTGATTGCCATAATTTATAATCGCTTCAAAGCGATTTATAAAATCTTGGCCAACCACAAATGGAGTCTGGAGTGAGTCAAGTTCAGACACATATACCGGATGGTATAGTGACATTTCGCCAATCTGCATGTGAACCATGGCTATTAGGGTTGTTCTCGTCTTTGCGAGGCCTTGTTGCTCACCATAAGTGTATTTCACAAAGGGTATTTGCCTGTCAACATCGTTAGCGGCGGTCCTTAGCTCCTCAAACAGTTCGGCTGACATGACAGACACGTCTGAGCCGCTAACCAGGAGTGCTTCTTGCTCTAGGACCCCTTCCAATGTGAGTGGCAGGTAAGCTCTCTTAGCTATACCCCTTCTTACAAAGTGACACAGAAACCGTTCAGGTTTTTCCACACGTGTCTGTGTACGTGTGACTCTGTCCGTGTAATCATCGTCGCTGTCAGCATCATGATGGCTGTCTGCCTCATGACCTTCAGGATGTGGATTCTCAGCAATTTGTTTGCTGTCAGCATCTGGTCTTTTAGGACGCTGACCATCAGCAATTTGTTTGCTGTCAGCATTTATGTCAGTGTTGACGTTGTTGTTGTCAACTGTGTGCACTGAGTTGTTGCAAAAGGCAGTGCTGCGCGTCGCTTCATCAGGTGGAACAAAGTTGTTTGTGTTATCATCAAGGACAACGTCATACGTTGTGTCAGCGTGGTCAACCACTGTAACATTCAAATCATTTGACAAACAAACCACATCCTCAGTCACGTCCTCGCGCGGAGGCGCCGCTTCCATAATCTGGAGCATGTGTGACTCATTGCATGTCTCGAGCGGGGCAGGGGCAGGAGGGCCGCTTCTCGGGAGCACATGTCGGGACAGACCACTTTTCAAAGGGTCACGGTACCCAGACATCAACATCTCTCGAAGTTCACCCACAGTGAGATCCATGAGAGAACTCTTTTGGTTCGATCCGGACCATCTGGGTTCATCTGGAGGGCGAACACCTACCTTGTGTGGTTCTCTGCTCCTCTCAAGGATTTCAACCTGAGGGGCAGGGGGTTCAGAACTCCTACAGCTCGTAGCACCATGCTGATGTATGTTATTATGAAAAACCTGTGACCTCTCGCACTTTGAAGGAGAGGGAACCTCTACTACTTCCTGCGAGTGGGATGTGACCTTTTGACCTGTACAACCCTCTGATGGTATCCTAGGTTGTATTTCGGCCTCAAAAACTGACGCAGCATATTGTCTTATCACTTCCATGGAATCTTTTTTGCAATCAACCTTGAAATGAACACATTTCATTTGAAAAGGCATAAGATTCATAATGAAAAGACGTTTAAACTCCACTTTTTCCTCTAATCCAGGAACAGGTTTGCCCCCGGAGTAGACCGAGATTAGCCTGTCGTAGAATGACAGGGGATTTTCCCACTTATCCTGACGGACGTTCTTAGCAGCTAAGTAATTAGCATACGAAAAGGCAGATTCCCCCAAAATGCGGGGAGCACGGGCAGGAATCCCAAGGCCCCCATCCATCCATCTAGGATAGATAGGAGAGGAGCCCCCCTCAGGTGGTTCACCTGTTTGAACGTCCATCTGTGTACTGATGTTCTGTGAAAAATCAAATAAAGTGGGTCTCATATCGCAGCTTGCAAATATGCAAAGTGTATGAGCTGCTCAGAAAACATCCAAGATGTTAAATGAAATAAGTCAGTGATGTTTAGTAATTTGTCGACCTGTGACAAGGTCAAACAAAAACGGCTGTCGTTGTGAGATTTTTTGTGAAAAACCAAGACAAAAGAAGCCTCATGTGTGTTATTTTAAACTTGCAGTTTAAAATAAAAATAAAAACAGTTTGTTTTGCACAGAATCAATGATAAAAGTGTCAAATTTTATCAACAACAGACATGTCTGTATCAAATCTGTGTAACTGTCCTGCCATCAACATTTGATTATATGTGAAAATCAAATTAAAGTGTGCTGTGAGCACAATATTCTCAAAATGTTACCCGTTTAAAACAGGAACATTCAACATGTACACATTACAGGAAGACTGCGTCTTCTAATGTAACCAGCAGGGGGCACAGCGCTGGAAGTGAGTTTATCACAGCGACTGTAATTTCTCTATCTGACCGCTATAGAGGCGCTGTTATCACCAGTGAGCGAAGCCGTAGCTTTCAGCCCACACAGACATCCAACACGGATGAAAAGCATCAATCAGACAGATCTAAAGCGTAACGTGATAAGCTCTAGAACCCAGGCTCACAAAACGAAATCATGTGAGCAAAATCGGTTGAACTGTGAAACCCTTTAAACTGCGTTTAAAGAAATAAGGTCGGTCCTCATAAAACCGGCAAAATCGGTGTCACGTGACCTGGTCACATGGCGATCGGCAGTTTTTCAGAGCAACCGGCTCAATCCACCCATTAAAATCTCAAAAACACCGCGATTAAACAGTCTTTTTAATGACAGTAATGGACAAACAAGCACGGAAACTCGTCTGAGATAAGCTGTGAAGTGAAAGTTGACGAGGAGCGGGGCTTCAAACCCACTGCGCAAGCGTCAACACTCACAGCGAAATCGACCAATCACAGCGAAGACAGAACTGTAGTTCTAAAACCCAAGTGTTCATGGGAAATTGTGTCTTCCAAACCTAACGCCGCCCACAGGCGACGTGCCGTTCGAGCGGTGTGTTCACGGACCTGCGGTCGGTCGAACAAAAGCGTGGAACGGACTTTTTAACGTCCTAAAACAGTCATAAATATCGCAAAACACCGCGGTTAAGCCAGTCTTCGACGATATTACGTGCATAGAACTCAAACAACACAGATAAACCGTCAGAAATGTGTGCAAAAATGAATCTGACAACCAGAGTCTACAGAAACCAACGTTATTGAACGCGACACACAATGGACCAATCACAGCGTTTTAAGCAGCCATCTTGTCTCTCGGTACCGTTAGCTTAGCTCGACCCAAGGTTCTAGACTCTTCCTTCACAAAATAAACGTATTTATACACCGCAGAAAATACTGTCAATGAGCTCAAAACACAACCACGCTAGCTCTCACGCCCCCAGGGGAGGCAGCACTCTAACTGTGTACAACAGCGGACTTTACGTCAAACGGAACCGGAACTCGGTCCAAAGCGAAGCGGATTTTTCCCGAACCTCGGCAAACACGTTGTAACAGATTAGGTAAAATGGAGCAGCAAATGTGTGAACAGACCTTCAACAGCAAACCGCAGATGTAATAAAATGAAGCAGTGGTGACACGGCGGTCACAAAATGAACAATGCATGCAGCGTGCGACACGTAATGAAACGTCTCACAAAAACAAACAAACATTCATCCGCAGCTCCAAACATACGTCGGAATGTGAAAGAAAAAATAATTCTTAACGGGAAAATAATCCAGACAATGCCACAATTAGCAACTCCCGGACACTCACCAGCCAAAACTATTCAAAAGCCCAAAACCAGGATGCAAACTATGCCAACAAACTCCGTAACATCAAGCTACACAAAACAACTTAATAAACGTTCCAGGAACTCGGACGAGCCACCAATTGTAATAGATTAATAATAGTAATAAATGTAGAGTAAGGTATTTAAACACTTACTGATTTACTATTATTGTAGATGCGCAGTTTAGCAGACTTTAATCTTGCACAAACTGCCACCAAAGAGCGAGTTCTTCCTTTTTCCGATACTAAGTTGTTTTTACTGTGATTAGACAAGAAATGTAATTTCACGCTTAGACTTCAATTTATATTGGTCTACCAAAAATATAGACCTTTTATTGAAACTATCACAAGAATTACATTAAACATTTGTATCGATATTAGCTCTGATTTAATAACTACGTTGACAAGAATACAAATTAAAACAAACAGACAGTTGGACCTTTCTGTTGGCACATTACTTAAAGTTTACCATGATGAAAATAAACATAAGGAGGAGTTTAAGGAGGAAAGATAAAAGATTGAAATGAAATGGTTGAATCTTATCTTGAGATGTTAACCAGAGATAGCACCCTCTGCTCGGTTTCGGCTGGACGTCCGTCCCGTGATGAAACACTTTTACCTTCGTGAAGATGATCCTGTCTCAACTCCGGTAAATTAGTCAAGCCAGACGCGCAGGCTGCTGCGTTTTACAGGCGACCACTTTCATCTTGCCACGGTCTCGTGAAGTCTGCGTCGGCCTCCCAGAGTGATGCCTGGTTCTGGTTTTGTTCAAGATAACTTCAGAAAGAGTGTCACCGCGTGACACTCGAAGGGGTTCACAGCTGACGTGCTGTTTGAACCTTTGCTGAAGACGTGGGCCTTTGGTGCCTGGCCGGAACGTACATCAGCTTGGAGAAAAACGTCCGTGCGTCTTCCCTTCTCCCAGAGAACTCTAAAACCCAGTGAGTGCTGAGAACTGAGTCCCAGCACGGAGACAAAACAAAAACCTGCAGGTGTGAAAACAGAGCACTCTCTGTTTAAGCACAGATGAATTGTTTTTAGAACGGACGGGAGACCGAAGATTAAGTTATGTCTAGAACTTCTCCTTCGAAACAAAAACAGTTCAAACAAATACGAAGAATTGTTCATTCAACTTTAGACACATTCTGCATAGAGCAGACAGTTTAAAGCACGATCATTCTGAGATGTTCTCTTAACTTTGTCATATTTAAAATATACCAGCTTAGTAAAATCATCATTGAAATGACAAAAATACTGTTTGATCAATTCTGAATTAACACACATTAAAGAGAAAGTTCAATCTGATTAATTAGTGTCCATTAATTCATAATAATTGTTAACCAAAATAGTGTTTACTCGTCTCCTTGAAGGCTTCAAGAAGGTGTAACACTGAGAGTTCCAAAGAGATGCAGAGAGGTGTCCTTGAAGGTCAAGACAGAGGCCTATATCACTACACTATAAAACATTGAATTTTATTTCAAATAACTCCAACAGGATACATTTAGTATATGAACATGTTGTGATCACACTGTGTTGTTTAAAAAAAAAAAAAACAGTTTCTGGACTAAATTAATCACATTTTTCTTTTACAGTCAACAGAAGAAAATCGCCAGAATTCAACAACCTGTGTCATCTTCTGGAGGAAGACGTGAGACACCAGATGGAAATTTGTTACTTCTGTTTGTCACTTCAAACTTTTCCTATTAAACGTTATATTTTCTTAAGTGGTGTCCTCGAACATTCAATTTCCTAAACTTATTTTATAATGCGAAGTGTGTATTGTGTTTAAATCCATACTGGAAGTTAAGAGAACTTTCCATTTGCATTTGACCTTTAAAGAATCATAAGATAAAGATTATTAGAATCTGCTCAACTGTTATTACGTTATAAATTATTTGGTTCTAGGATGAAGTCATACAAAAAAAGTCAAAAATTAAAAGTGGCCAAAGTCCTTTGGACAGTTTAAAGTTAAAGAATTCACAGACCATCCATCTACCATCTACCACCCAGCAGCAACTTTACCAGGGAAACTCTGGCAGTTTCAAAGATCACAGTGTGATGTTTTAAATCAACTTTATTTATAAAGCACATTTTAAAAACCACAGGGTCAACCAAAGTGCTGTACAATAACATAAAAGACAAGTTAATTAAAAACTATAAAAAGCATACAAAAATAAATACATATACCAGTCTTACTGCAGGTGTGTTAACATGCCATAAAAGATAAGATCACATGTTAAAAGCCAAGGAATAAATGTGTGTTTTTAAATAAGATTTAAAAAGTTTTGAGGACTGTCAGCAGCAACTGCTCAGCTGATCTGAGATCGGGGAGGGCAGGAAGGTTGAAGCAGCTCAGATAAATATGGTTTTGCAACTTTATCAAGCACCTTGTGCATAACTAAATAATAAAATATGCTTTAATACATCTTTATTGTAAAAATACTAAATTGGAAAATACATGGGTTTAAAGAAGGCAACAAGGTAGGATTATGAATTGGGTTTAAAGATTACAGCTCATGAGGTACTCATTATAGCATGACATCTCTTTCACAACATTCTGTCAAAGCCTTTATTGTGTTCTTCTTCTAGTGGTGGCTAGTACTGTAGTAAATAGCTTGAGGGAACACTACTGCCACCATGTGGTAAGACGAGTAGGATTCTGGACCCCGCCCACAGAAGGGGTACAAAAAAGCTGTGGAAACAGAACATAGATGTGACCCGACCCGAACTGAGCCGACCTGAGCCGATCCAACCCGAGCCGAGCCGAGCAGGTGGAAAAGAGGCATAATTGTCCAGCGCCCATGTCTTGTCTTGTATTGCTTGCTACGACTCTGTTTTGTTTTTTTTGGTCTCACGTCTCTCACCTCAGCCCCCAATGCTACTGTTTCGGACTCTGCTTTTCTGGTTTTGATTCTTGCACACGCTACTGGACTTCGCCCTCCTCCCTCTCCCCTTGTCGGATCTGATCAGCCATTTGCCTCACGGAAACGAACCCAAGACTGCCTTTCACGACCATGAGATAAGCCTGCTGCTTCCAACATTAATAATAATAATAATAATAATTAATTCAATTTATAACGCACTTTTCATTACTGAAAATCTCAAAGTGCTACACATATATTGAATGCTACACACATTCATAAACCGGTGGCGGCAGACTACCATGCAAGGTGCTTTCCAGTCCTACCGGGAGCAACTCAGGGTTAAGTGTCTTGCCCAAGGACACAACGACACATGGTGCGGGTCCCGGGAGTCGAACCGCCAACTTTCCGATCGGGAGACGACTGCCCTTACCACTACGCCACGGCCGCCCTCTGCTAACCTGTGTATGACCCCGCTTCGAAACAAGGAAATCCCCCTTCGTGTGAAAGTCCGCACGAAGGACCAACGTAAACAAGGAAGTAAAACTGGACTACATCACCACCGACCTACGTCATCAAGGAATTCCCTTCCGATCAGAAACAGCCTAAAAAGGCTAGTGTTCTTTTTTTAAGATAAATACATCTACCTGTTCAAGCCCTGTCACTAATATTATAATCTCTTGTGCAGAACTCAAGTTACCGGTGACGATCAGGACCCATTCCAGCTTCCTGTTTCTTAATAAAATTGTTAAAACTTTTCCAGTGTTCAGTTTATTAGTGAAACTCAAAAACACAGTCTTGATATTAAATCTGTCCAAACAGAGTTTCACTACGACACTGGTTAACAATTTTGAAAGGAAACTATCTGATCAGTCAAGTTTCCAGTTTACAACCCTCTGCTTTTCTATCTGAACGTTCAAAAGTGGCCTATGTAATCTCCTTATTATCTGGCAAAGCTAAAATTTGGGGCACTGCTGAGTGGGCAAGAGACTCATTGATCTGTTATAAGTACAGATATTTTTCTGCTGAACTAATGACAGTTTTTAGTCATGTTCTTCCCACTCAAGAGGCAACCAGAGGACTTTTAAAATTATGTCAAGGTAACCGCAGAGTTCCTGAGTTAATCAGAGACTTTCCCACCTTGGCTACCGACAGTGAATGGAATGATAAAGCTCTTCAAGATATTTTTTTGCAGGCTCTCAATGACAACATCAATGATGAGTTGGCTGCACATGATCCTCCGTCTTCCCTCAGAGAATTGGAGGCAGTTGCCTCCAGGATTGATTTACGCCTTCAAGAACGTCGCAGAGAGGTGAGGCAAACTAGGTCTGAAAGGGTAATGTACTCAACCCCCAGATTCTTCACCCCAGAGCCAAAACCACTTTTACTACCCTCACCGTCTGCAGAGGAACCCATGCAAATTGGAAGGTCCAGACTGTCTCAACGAGAGAGATAAAGAAGGCATCAGGAGGGATTATGCTTTTATTGTGGAGTTGCAGGACATCAACATCAAGCTTCTACATGCCTGGTCAAGTCCAGAACTGCTAAGTCTCACCAATATCCAAATTATAGAGTTGCCACCTCTTCAACGGGTCCTCCTCTACTTCCCGTCAGCTTAAAACTCCAAGCCGATGGTAAGGAAATACCAGTGAACTTTTTATTGACTCTGGTGCTGACTCTGAATTCATTGACATTAATTTTGCAAAATCTCTGAACCTCCAGATGTTTCCTACAGAGAGACCACACAGGGTTCTAGCTCTTGATGGTCATCCAATCAATCAGGCCAGTATGGTGACACAAGAGGTCAAACTACGGATTTGTGGTAACCATGTCGAGAAATTAAGATTCTTCCTCATCAACTCTCCAGAGTTACCCATTGGGAAGGGAGCTACTTTTAAAGAAACACAACCCTCAGATCAACTGGAGGAGCAGCAACATCCTGGGGTGGTCCGAGCAATGTTTATCTTCTTGTCTACAATCTGCACATCAGACCAGTACTGTTGTCAAAATATAGGAGGAGACTCCAGATCTGACTCACGTCCCTCATTGCTACCACGACCTAACCAGTTTTTAGCAAAAGTATAGCTATGTCTTTGCTACCTCATAGACCCAACAATTGCTTGATTGAGCTATTACCAGGTACCACACCTCCAAGGGGACGCTTATTTTCTTTATCCTAGCCCGAGCAAAAAGTCATGTGAGACTACATTTCTGACTCTCTGAAAGTGGGAATTATCAGACCCTCATCGTCACCTGCAGTTGCTGGATTCTTTTTTGTTGGGAAGAAGGATGGGTCACTTCGACCATGCATTGACTACCGAGGGTTAAGTGACATAACGATAAAGAATAAATATCCTCTACCTTTAATGACTTCTGCATTTGATCTCATTTAGGGTGCCAAAGTATTCACCAAACTGGACCTTCGTAATGTCTACCATCTGGTCAGAATTAAGGAAGGAGACAAATGGAAGACTGCTTTCAACACCACATCAGGTCACTACGAATATCTTGTAATGCCTTTTGGTTTAACCAACGCCCCAGCTGTCTTTCAGGCACTAGTCAATGATGTACTCAGGGATTTTATCAATATCAATGTTTTTGTGTACTTGGATGACATTCTTATCTTTTACAAGAACTTGGATTCGCATATCCAACACGTTCACGCCGTCCTCCTCCGTCTTCTACAAAACAATCTTTATGTCAAGGCGGAGAAATGTGAGTTTCACACGACCAATACCACCTTTCTGGGTTTCAATATCACACCTGATCAAATATCCATGGATCCCTCAAAAACCTCTGCAGTTCTGGATTGGCCAATACCCCAATCACGTAAACCAGGGGTGCCCAACCTTTTTTGAACCAAGAGCTACTTTTGAAGTCGGCCGTTTGCCGAGGGCTACTCGTCCAGTCTCAGTATCAAAAAACATAATTTTTCATCTCTCTACTCCTCACTTCTTTAAAGTAAATAAAACAGAACATAATGTGTTGCTAGTTTTATTTAATAAAAGTATTTTATCAAAGTAAAAGAACACAATATTTGAAAAGCACACCATTTTTTAAAAGAAACAAATAAACAACTGAACTGAACAATATAAAACTCCCTCATTAACACACTAACTACAGGTAACCCCCGACCTACGACCCCATCGACCTGCGAACCACGGGACTTACGAACATATCATATTTAATAAAAATATGAATTAAAAAAAAAAAAAAATTTTTTTTTTTTTTTTTTTGTGTTTAAATGTTCTTAATTTCATGTGTACATCACTTTGTTGCAGCTCTGGTTGTTTTAAAGGCTTTATAAATAATAATTATGATAAAAAAGATCATTTCTGATCATTTTTGAGCAATTTTTGAGCAATTTTGGGAAACAGGAAGTAGGTCTTCAGTTTACACGGTCACAAATTAATGTAGAACACCGGACGCTATTTTAGGTTCAGTCACTGGGGTCTCCGGTCACAAATTAATGTAGAACACCGGACGCCATCTTAGGTTAGCTGCCGAGAGCTGGACGAAGACTGGTGACCAGGATGGCTTCATATGGATTAATTACTAGCTGGAAACGTCTCTGTGAACTTTGTGGATGTCTCAAGCAGCAGCGGATTTATCGCCGATCGTGCCAGGCCGCCGTGCGAACACCTCCGGCCGGCCTGGCTACACCTCCGGCCTGGCTAGCTCCAGAGCTAACACTGGAGCTAACACGGGAGCCGGCCTTTTGAACACTGGTGACCAGGATCGCATCATGTGGATTAATTACTAGCTGGAATAGCTCTGTGGACGTCTCAGGCTGGAGCAGCGGCTGGAGCAGGAGCTGCAGATTGATCGCGCCGCCGCTCCAACACTAGCTCATGGCTTGGCTAGCAGAAGCTAGCCAGCTAGCTAACACAGGCCTGGAGCAGCTGCGGTGGCGCGCTGCTCGGCCCGACAACAATCAACGCATGGCAACCTAAGATGTCGGCTTTGACCATCTCAAAGTAAGAAAATATATTTTTATTTATTCTGTAAATGTGAATAGCAATGTTTAACATTACAGTACACTACTTTACATGCTTAAATGTGTGCGCGCGCTCCGTTAGCATGATAAATAAAGGTTGAATGAATGAATGAATGAATAATTTTTTTTTTTAAATATAATTTTCACCCCCTACCTACGAACGGATCGAGCTGCGAACCGTTCTCAGGTCCCGATCTCGTTCGTAACACGGGGGTTCCCTGTATTTACAAAAAGTTACAAAGGTGCAGATTTACAAATCCCCAACAATTTCAAATCTCAATAAAACCTAAATATCAAAACTAGGCAGCTGCTCTGTGCAGCAGGATGGTGTGTCATCTGCAGGTGCTGAAGTCCCTCACTGGTCCAGACTGCTGGCTTCAAAGGGCCATTCAGAGTTCCACCTGGTTATAAGACAACACACACACACACACACACACACACACACACACACACACACACACACACACACACACACACACACACATTAGGTACAGAAAATGAAGGGCACACCCAAACTGCAAAATAAATAAATAAATAACACTAGCTAGCTAACTAGTCTGGTCTAAAATTTAATAAAAAAACAACATACAGACACATTGTGACAAGTCTATAGGAGACAATTTTTATGCAAGCTGTATAAAATAAATGTGTCTCTACCTTAGTGGGACTTCTGACACTGAGAGGAGGAGGCCAGGGTCTCATAAGCGGGGCAGTATGAGGTGGTTGCAAGGCGCAGGCAGGTCTCCAGATGATCATCAGTCATTGTGGATCTGGTTTTGGACTTGATGATTTTCATGTGTGAAAAAGCAGACTCACACAGATAGGTCGATCCAAAAAGTGCTGTTAAGTTCAAAGCACATCTTCGGATGTTAGGATACTTTTCTTCTGACAGCAGACTCCAGAACTCTCCATTCACGCCAGGTGATGCTCTGGATTTGATCCCAATGTCATTTTGCAGAGTCAACACCTCATTTTCAACACCAGAGCTGTCCAGCTGAAACACGGACACCAATTTGGACACAATGTCATCCACATCAACATTTCCAAAAGGATAACACATGTAGCTGGTAACAGGCTCGATGGAGGAAAAGTCATTAAATCGTCTCTCAAATTCTGCTGAGATGCTCTGAACCTGCTTAGAAAAGTGTGCACTGTCCAGTTGTGTGACCTCTTTCCCTTGGCGCTGTAGCTCTGCCTCCATGTGTGGGAAGTTTCGCAGGTCCCTGCGTTGCAGCCGACTTGTGAGCAGCTGCAGCTGCTTTTGAAGGTGCTCACAGAACTGATCATGTGGATTATGCTTTTGTCCTTTCCCTGAAGCTCCAAATTCAGTTCATTGAACAGGCTGGTGAGATCTGTGAGGAAGGCTCAATCCAAAAGCCACTGGGTGTCCTCGAGTTTTGAATGTCCACCATGACCTGACAGCTTCAGAAAATCCCTGATCTTAGGCAACAG
Source organism: Garcialebias charrua (assembly GCA_038048925.1). Taxonomy (NCBI): domain Eukaryota; kingdom Metazoa; phylum Chordata; class Actinopteri; order Cyprinodontiformes; family Rivulidae; genus Garcialebias; species Garcialebias charrua. Next base: position 17 of record JBBPBX010002378.1, on the reverse strand, counting down.
CTCAATGAATCTGGCCA
>JBBPBX010002377.1:72957-86801 GCA_038048925.1 Garcialebias charrua | reverse complement strand
TATCTAAAAAAGCTAAGTTTGGTCCTCTGGACATTCAAAAAACAAAACAAAAAGCAAAAAAATTGTAGAAACGTTTCGTCTTTCGTCCGAAAGACTTCCTCAGTCTGAGCTGCTGTATTCAGCTCAGTCTCATAAATAGCACCCTCTCACAGTGGATCAACCAGTTTGCTGATGACAGCCTGAAACCAGCTGCTCAAGGAGGACCATCAGCCTAACGATGGATTGTTAGCACCCTGATGGTTGTTTGCTATTCACAGAGGGCTGAGTGATACTAGCAATAACAGCATTGTAAGAGGGGGACAGTTGAACCCAGAGGCCTCCACCTCTGTTTAATGATGGACGGTTTCTTTTCACAAAGATGGCCTCCTTTACTCCTCTCTCAAACCATCGTTCCTCTCTATCAAGGATGTGAACATCTTCATCCCTGAAAGAGTGACCGCTGGCCTGGAGATGAGTGTAGACTGCAGAGTCCTGACCTGATGATGTTGATCTTCTGTGCTGGGCCATCCTTTTGGCCAGTGGCTGTTTAGTTTCCCCGATATAAGACTGATCACAGCCCTCCTGACACTGAACAGCATACACAATATTACTCTGTTTGTGCCGGGGGACTGGATCTTTGGGATGAACCAGTCTTTGCCGTAATGTATTTTGGGGTTTAAAAGCCACTGGGACGTTGTGTTTAGAAAATAAATGTCTCAATGTCTCTGAAACTCCTGCAACATACAGAATGACCACTGGTCTGGGTCTGGGTTCCTTCTTTTCACCTGATGGTTGGCTGGAGTCCTGTTTGGGTTTCTTCTCTGCTTTCAGGAAGGCCCAGTTAGGATATCCACATTTCTCTAGAGCCTGTTTTGTGTGTGATTTCTCCTTCTGTCTGGCTCCTGAGTTAGTGGGGACGCTGTCTGCTCTGTGATACAGAGTCCTGATGACTCCTAACTTGTGCTCCAGAGGGTGATGGGAGTCGAACTGTAAATACTGGTCTGTGTGGGTGGGTTTGTGGTACACCTCAGTTTGCAAATGTCCTCTATCAGAAACTGAAACCTCACAGTCCAAGAAAGCCAACCTGCCATTTTTTACATCTTCTCGTGTGAACTTGATATATTTATCCATTAATTTTTTTTGTTTTTTTGAATGTCCAGAGGACCAGACTTAGCTTTTTTAGATTTTTCTACCTGGATTATTGAGCATGCATCAGCGTGTTACAGGCACTGTTCATAAAAATACATTCACTGTACATATTTGTGAATGTTACCAGTATATATTTAATTAAAAGTTTAAAACATATTTCTGTGTAAATATCTCACATTACAACGTGGACACCTGTGGCTTATAGACAAATGCTGCACATATGTTTTTTTTGTGGGCGTGGCTTATATCCAGGTGCAGTCAATAGTCCAGAAATTACGGTATGTGAATGTTTCTGTTCAGTCCCCTGAGATAACATCTGTTGTGACTTGACGCTATTTAAATAAACTTAACTGAATTGAATTGTTTTACAGTGCGAGCTAAACTTAAAATCATCAATTAATTAAAAACCGCTGCGATCAGAGTCGTCTTGGAGAGCTTTAAGTTGAGTAAGGCTGCACGAGAAGGTGAGCTTTTATCTTTTTTAATTAACTAACGCCGGCCGTTCAGAATTCTCCTCATCAGCGTTTATGACCGTTTTACTGCTCGCCTCGTGTTAAGGCGCCAACGTTTTCTGTAAACGGCGCCATCTCCCCCGCTCGCCCTGGATCCGAGCTCCATCCGAGCTGTCTGAATGTGCAGCAGGATAATCACTCCTGCACCTGTGCCAAGTTATTAGAGCGGCAACTGCCACAAATACAATTATCATAATGGGGTGCAGATAGAGGAGTGGATGATTGCATATCTTTTAGATGAACATGACTTGACATTGGGAATAAAGTCCCAGCTCACATCTGCTGCATCCCCTCGGAGCCTCTGTGGCTTTCTGCAGCTGAAAAGCAACTTTCACACAGAAGAGACCGCTGCGATGTGATGAGGGGAGCGGAGCCACTGCCTCAACGAAATCAGGCCTCGCTTTTCCTTTTTCCGTCCTGCTAGTCAACAGCTGTGGGTGGATTTCACCACAATAATAACAAATCAACACCGATTGGGATGGGAGTCGGTAAAAGATGAGAGATGGGGAAACTCTGGCTCCGCTGTGTTTGGCAGAGACCCAGCCTCGGTCCAGTTCCGCCCCCCGTTTGTTTCCCTTGATTCAGCACTCAAGGCAAAACCTATTAGTCAGTCCCTTGGAGCCAGGATGCCTTCACAGTGAGTTATGTCAGGCATCATTTTTCAGAGAAGCAGGACAGATTAGCTCCCAACGCCGCTCAGTCGTGCTGTAGCCGAGTGACAAGTTAAAATATGGATCCAATCTGCTCCTTGGACTCAGTGCAGGTGAGGAGGAATCTGTTGTTGGCTCTTCTGTTTACATCTGCCTGTTCCAGGCTTTAAAGGCCTCTCTGCGACCAACAACTGAAATCTGTGCGACTTTATGAGGCGGATGTGACAGCAGGCCTCCAGATGTCAGGATTCAGGGTATCAACACACACAAGGTGCAATTATCCTCTGTGCTCATTCAGTACTTCATTTGCATGTTTATATTTTGTACATATGTCGGCAACATCAAGTTAATAATGCGTCAAACCACCTTATAATGTTGGATGTTTATTGGATTAACAGAACAGATCCATTTAAAGAGTTAATTAAACTGAACGTAATATTCCTGAGAGTTTCAACGTCGTACACGCAGACCTTCTGTCTATCAGTGGTAGAGCACTTCTGGTGTCCGATTTTTAGATCTGGTCGCAAACTGACAGCCTGTGGAACACATTCATCAGATTTAAAGGGATTGTGACATGATTTTTTTACTATTCATAAAATTGCTCAAATTATATATATTTTATCATTTAAATATTTTTGTTTTTGCAAACAAAATGATAAATCACTTTAATTTTGCTTTAAAAGTGATTTTGAACTTCAAGCCGTGTTTAATCATGGGAAATCCGATTACACTCGAACGCACCATATGTGATGTCACACTGGGCAGAGGGCTGTGGTGTCTTTAATAGCGGACAATTTAAAACTGGACGAATTTAGCAATCTATGTGAAGATTTGAGCTATTTGTCTTCATTTTGGGAAGCAGAAAATAGTTTGGGTGATGGAACAAGAAACAACAGGATCTAATTTAGGTCTGATGCTGTATCAGACTTCCTTCATGTCGAGCTGCTCATACCTGCGCACTGTGACAAGCCCAGAGCTCTGCCCGGTGTGACATCACAGATGGTGCGTTCGTGTGTAATGGGATTTCCCATGATTAAACACGGCTTGAAGTTCAAAATCACTTTTAAAGCAAAATTAAAGTGATTTATCATTTTGTTTGCAAAAACAAACATATTTAAATGATAAAATATATATATTTTGAGCAATTTTATGAATAGTAAAAAAATCATGTCACAATCCCTTTAATGTATCTGGTTAGTGGCAGAAATGAAGATGCTGAGGTTCTCCTTAGGAGTGACAAGGATGGATAAGATCAGGAATGAGATCATCAGAGGTACAGCACATGTTGAACAACTGGGAGATAAAGTTAGGGAGGCCAGACTGAGATGGTTTGGACATGTCCAGAGGAGGGACAGTGGGTATATTGGTAGAAGGATGTTAGAAATGCAGCTGCCAGGAAAAAGACACAGAGGAAGGCCAAAGAGGAGATATATGGATGCAGTTAGAGAGGACATGAAGGTAGTTGGAGTGAGGACAGAGGATGCAGAGGACAGAGTGAGGTGGAGGAGGATGACTCGCTGTGGCCTTCTCCTACTCCGCTCCTGCTTCATGGAATATCTTACAAAAAGATCTGAAGCTCTCGACCTAGACTTGTCTAAATGGTTTTCAGAATCTGTTGGAATCCTGGCAGAAACCAATGCAGACATGTTCCTGTCTTTGATTTTATACGTCTACCTTATAATGTTTTGCTAGTATTTTTTGATACTTTGTTAACAAAAATTAAAAAACGATGTATTTCTCTCTTTTGTTTTTCTTTTGTTTATTGTTTAAGTAAATTCTACCATTGCTGTTCATCGTTCTTTAGTTTTAGCAGGTCGCTTTCGTAAATGAGCCCACGAGGCTCAATAAGATTTACCTGACTAAATAAAGGTTGGTTGAATGAATGTGGCGACCCCTGAAAAGGGAAAAGCCGAAAGAAGAAGAACACGAAGAAGAAGGTTACAAACAGCACCAGAGCAAGTCCAGTTTTACACGTGAGATCCTGAGACTTTGGTTCCAGACCAGTTCAGGATTTTTAACATCTCAGTGTGCCGTTCCTGACTGATGGTAGAACGGAACTGGGTTTACTGTTCAGTGTCTTTGGCACTGGGTGCCGAACCCCCGACCCTCCTAATGAAAGAAGACCAGGTTCAGCCTTAGAGGATGCAGAGCTTCATCATCCCAGCGGTCTGGCCGCGTGATGAACTCATGATGACAGGCAGACGGATAAAAACTCAAAAATATTTATTTTCTCCAAGAAACAAAAACAGAACGATCCAAGTCGGAACTTGAACGTGCGAGCACTGGGATCCGACAGGAAGTGAAACAAACTTAAAACATGATGGGGGGGGCTGATAAGCAACATGTGTGATGATGACTCAAGAGCTGAGGAACAACAGTCATTAAAACAGGTGCGAGTAAGAAAACAGTGGAAAACAATAAAAACACACAACGCAACAAAGGAACTAAACCAGTGTTTACTTTGAGCCGGATCCTGCCGGAACAAGATCCGGGAATGCTCTTATTTTGACAGGGCGTGTTCCGGCAACTGTTTGCTTGGATCCGGCAACTCTCAGACTTACTAATAATAAAGTTATGAACAAATATGACTGTCTTGTCGTTTTGGGAGCCGTGCATGAACCGTGTTACTCCTCTCACAGTGCTGACACGATAAATAAATAACTCAGACACCTCTGCTGCTGTTTTCATGATGCTCTGGACGCTTGTCACCCACAGAGTACATGCAACAAAGAGTATAAACTCACAGCGAGAGTGATACCCACCCCTCTTTTCCTCTTTTGCGTTGACAAAATGTTTTAGTTTTATTGATGTTTGTCAAAGAACATTTTAGATTTTATTTATTTTTTTAATACAGGAGTAATGTTTAATAAATGTTAGGACTCTATTTGTTGCTAACAAAATATATATTTATGTCATTACACAACTTGTCAGATTCTTGTCTTGTGAGAATGTGCATTCCCCAGGACCCTGCCCCCCCCCCAGCCGTCCCACCCGTTATTTGTGTTCCAGCATCGATCGGTTTACAAATTAAGTCCTGAACCAAACATAGGTCAACTCTCAGAAACAAGAGAATGAACAGCAATAAATAAATAAATAAATAAATAAATAAATAAATAAATAAATAAATAAATAAAACAGAAAATCCCCAAAGTCAAACAAATAAGGCTAAAAAAACAAACCTCACAAGAAACAATGAAAAATATAATGAAACGTGGTTTTAAAAAAAAGGTGATGTCAGAGGAGCTCAGAGCAGAGCTCTTCTAACAGAGTCCCCTGAGGGGGTCCAGGGATCTGATCAGGATGTCCAGAGGGTTTGAGGGACACATCTCTGTCCCTCCTACATCCGTGACGGATGGATGGATGGACAGATGGATGGATGGCTGACCTGATTTCTAAGGAAACTGCTTCAACGTGATGGTGCTAACTCGTGCTGCTGCTCTGAGCTCTTGCTCTCTGCTGGGTCTGGTCCCTCAGTTCTGGAACTGCAGTAAATATGCTTGAACCAACAATTTGTTGCCACAAACTCCTGCACTTCAAACAAAGTTTGACAGAGATAAATCTGTAGCCAGGCTTGTTATGATCTGTAGCTCAGAGTTAACTCGAGGCTCGACTCTCTACACTGATGAGCTGCTGCACTTCCTGTTGCTGCAGCTGCTGTGCTGACAACAGGCGAGCTCACCTGCTGTGCCACGACTCTCACCTGCAGGGATCTCACACGTCCCGTTTGTGCTTTTCTTAATCATCTCCATGACACATGGTCACCTGAAGCAACGCTCTGAGCGTTGCTGCAGGTGACCATGTGTCATGGAGATGTTCTGTTGCCCTGGTGCTTCGAAGCACCAGGGCAACAGAACACACAACGATTGTTTCCGTCTTCAAAGTCAGATTTAAAGCTGGGGTATGTAACATTGTAATGTAGTCTGTAACTTTTCAAACAATATATTTTTAACATATTTCTTCACTCTGTCACGATCTACTGACAGACTGATGTTAGACAAAGTAATCTCTGAAAAAAACTATAGTCCCCTTGTTTCTCTATCAGCATTTATAAAAACACTGAAAACACAGAGTGACCAGGACACTGACCAGCCAATCAAAACTGAGTTGTTTGTCACGCCCCAACCCACGCCCCCGCCTGTCCCAGCCCCAGCGCCACGGCTCGTTCTCATTCAAAGGATTGCAACGCAATGCAGGACTGTTTTTTATGTGACACAAATGTATTAAATATCCCTTCTTCATCCCAGAGCTGGACTTTTATTTAGTTTTTTTGCCAAAAGTCAAGTGATCGCTTCATCCTCCACTCACAGGAATGAGGAAATGGATTTGTCACGACTCACGAGCGAATTAAATCATGTCCAAATTGGCTGGTGATGCTCTGCTGATTACAGGGTCTTTTTGTGTTGTTGGACGAGTGATTCATGGTTTTATTATATTTTTTAAACAGTTATATTATCATATAAACACAGAACTTCGCAGCGCAGAGACAGGACATGTAGTGTGGGCGGAGCATTCCAGACATTCCAAACCTGCGCTGACAGACATGAGGAAATCACGAGCGCATGTCCAACGTTGCTTCGTGAACCTCTGCTGATTTCTGCTGGTTTTTGTGTTGTTGGACAAGTGCTCCATGGTTTTATAATATTTTTAAAAGGTTTTATTAACATATAATCACAGAACTTTGCAGCGCAGACAGGACATGTAGTGTGGGCGGAGCATTCCAGACATTCCAAACCTGCGCTGACAGAAAGAGGAAATCACGAGCGCATGTCCAACGTTGCTTCGTGAACCTCTGCTGATTTCTGCTGGGTTTTGTGTTGTTGGACAAGTGCTCCATGGTTTTATAATATTTTTAAAAGTTTTTTTTAACATATAATCACAGAATATTGAAGCGCTCCGAGCAGACACACAGCAGGGGGCGGAGCAGAACTCAAGTTCAGCAGAAGCACGGACTGTGCGCTCCCCCTCTGAGCCATATATAGCTCTGAGGGGGAGGTAGCAGAATGCTTTTCTGCGCTGAAAATATTTCTAAGTCCCAGAGTGTCCCAAAAATTGCAGACCATACCTTTAACGCCCGATCGGCACAAGCCTGAGAAATATATTTCAGCTGACAAAGCAAGACCAGGGCAGGAAGCGTCACTTTGTTGTTTGTGTGAGAGGTCAGCGTTCTGCAGCCTCTGGAGTTCCAAGATGGCGTCCATCCAACCACACCTGCGACCCATTCCCCCGATGATGAGCCAGGAGTATATAAGGCTGCAGAAGAGCTCCACTCCCTGCTGGAGCATTACATGCCTACTGGTTTTTATGCTTCTAGCCGTTACGTGTGAATGTGTGACATTTAAACTCCCCGTGTTCTTTCTCCGTGCTTCAGCCTCCTCGCCTGACACTGGATCTTGGACTCCTCGGAGAAAAAAACTGAATTCCTCGTGGACCTCCTCAGCTGTCTCCTCACCGTCCAACCACTTGCCTGCTTCTCCTCCTTTGCGCTGGAATCCTCGTGGACCTTCTTCCTCGCTTCGTCTCGTAACTCCAACTGTAACGAAGGCCGTCACATGAATCTGCATCTCTTGGAGCTCCACCATCGTGACCTCTCTCCTTGTGTTCCCCCAGGGCTCCAGAGCCTCCCGTGCACGTTTGACATGTTGCACTGTAAATAAAACGCAGTTAACTTTTCTACGTTCTGAGTCTGCCTCGCTTCAGTCCATATTATCTAGGTCACTAGTGCCCGTTACAGTTTGTAGGAAATCTGAGGCTTTTGGTGCCACTGATGGAGAAGAGACGCATCCGTTTCTGTTCTGAGAGCTGCAGGTGAACGATCTGGGCAAAGACGTTCTCGGACAATTCTGACCCGAGTCTGAGGGAAAGTGGAGCCGGCCAGAGCTTTTTATTTACCAATGAAACATCTATGGCATTTTGTCCTAATGGACAAAAAACTGGTTTAAAAAAATAACTGAAGGAATGTGTGTAAATGTAACATATTTCCTGCTGATTTGACATATACAGGTAGTCCTCGGGTTAAGATGTTTCGCGGTTACGAACGCCCTCCCATTGAAAAGCATTGTTCGAGTTGCGAGGTTTATGCGCCTTTACACCAAAAAATACGGTACCGAAACTCAGCGAAGGACAGTGGAAATTTACAGGAGGTTTACAGGAGGGAGGGGGGAGAGAGCTTGACACACTCAGTGGAAATTTACTACAGGAGACCTCATTGTTTGAACAGGCAGACCGGAGCAGAGGAGGTTTACGTCGTAAACAAAAGGTGCGGACCTTACTGTAAGATGGACTGGTGGATGGTGTCACAAGACGGCAGAAACAGCGGAGCTGGACCGGAGGAGCAAGAGCTAACATGCTAACAGACCTTGCTGTAGGATGGACGGGTGGATGGTGTCACCAGATTGCAGAAACAGCGGAGCTGGACCGGAGGAGCAAGAGCTAACATGCTAACAGGCCTTGCTGTAAACGCTGTGGACCGCATGAAGCAGCTGGAAGCTGCAGAGCTCGGACATGCAACGAGCTAACATGCTAACAGACAGAGGAAGAATTGACCAGCTCCCAGTAAGAAATGAACTTTTTTCCCTTCATTATGGCTCCAAATGTAATGTATGCATTTTTTGATAATTATGTAGGGTACTGTGTTAGGATAGGCGAAGTGCTTGGTAACTGTACAGTACCGTACATGTGCGTGTATATGGGGCGGCCAGTGTGTATGTGTTTTCTGACTTACGTTGAAATTCGACATACGACGGCGCGTAGGAACGGAACTCATTCGTAAGTCGGGGACTACCTGTATATATATATATATATATATATATATATATATATATATATATATATATATATAATCCATCCCTGGGCTGCCACCTTACCGTGGTGGAGGGGTTTGAGTGTCTCAATGATCCTAGGAGCTATGCTGTCAGGGGCTTCATGCCCCTAGAAGGGTCACCCAAGGCAGACAGGTCCTAGGTGAGGGATCTGACAAAGCGCAGCCCAAAAACCCCTATGATGAGTACAATTAATGGACTAAGTTTTCCCTCGCCCGGACGCGGGTCACCGGGGCCCCACTCTGGAGCCAGGCCCGGAGGTGGGGCACGCTGGCGAGCGCCTGGTGGCCGGGCTTTTACCCATGGAGCTCGGCCGGGCACAGCCCGAAGAGGAGACGTGGGTCCCCCTTCCCATGGGCTCACCACCTGTGGGAGGGGCCAAAGGGGTCGGGTGCAATGTGAGATGGGTGGCGGCCGAGGGCGGGGACCCTGGCGGTCTGATCCTCGGCTACAGAAGCTGGCCATTGGGACATGGAATGTCACCTCTCTGGTGGGGAAGGAGCCTGAGCTAGTGTGTGAGGTTGAGAGGTTCCGACTAGAAATAGTCGGACTCACCTCAACGCATGGCTCTGGCTCTGGAACCAGTTTCCTTGAGAGGGGTTGGACACTCTTCCACTCTGGAGTTGCCCCTGGTGAGAGGCGCCGAGCAGGAGTGGGCATACTGGTTGCCCCCCATCTTGGTGCCTGTACGTTGGGGTTCACCCCGGTGAACGAGAGGGTAGCCTCCCTTCGCCTACGTGTGGGGGGACGGGCTCTGACTGTTGTTTGTGCCTATGCACCAAACGGCAGCTCAGACTACCCACCCTTTTTGGAGTCCTTGGAGGGGGTATTGGAGAGTGCGCCTCCTGGGGACTCCCTTGTTCTACTGGGGGACTTCAACGCTCACGTGGGCAATGACAGTGAGACCTGGAGGGGTGTGGTTGGGAGGAACGGCCCCCCTGATCTGAACCAGAGTGGTGTTCTGTTATTGGACTTCTGTGCTCGTCATGGATTGTCCATAACGAACACCATGTTTAAGCATAAGGGTGTCCATATGTGCTCTTGGCACCAGGACACCCTAGGTCGCAGTTCGATGATCGACTTTGTTGTCGTCTCATCTGATCTGCGGCCGCATGTCTTGGACACTCGGGTGAGGAGAGGGGCGGAGCTGTCTACTGACCACTACCTGGTGGTGAGTTGGCTCCGATGGTGGGGGAGGATGCCGGTCAGACCTGGCAGACCCAAACGTATCGTGAGGGTCTGCTGGGAACGTCTGGCAGAGTCTCCCGTAAGACGGAGCTTTAACTCCCACCTCCGGGAGAGCTTTGAACACGTTCCGAGGGAGGCGGGGGACATGGAGTCCGAGTGGGCCGTGTTCCGCGCCTCTATTGTCGAGGCAGCTTATCGGAGCTGTGGCCGCAAGGTTGTTGGTGCCTGTCGAGGTGGCAACCCTCGAACCCGGTGGTGGACACCGGCAGTGAGGGATGCTGTCAGGCTGAAGAAGGAGTCCTATTGGGCCTTTTTGGCTTGTGGGACCCCGGAAGCAGCTGATAGGTACCGGCAGTCCAAGCGGCATGCGGCTCGGGTGGTTGCTGAGGCAAAAACTCGGGCGTGGGAGGAGTTCGGAGAGGCCATGGAGAATGACTTCCGTACGGCTTCGAGGCGATTCTGGTCCACCATCCGGCGTCTCAGGGGGGGAAAGAGGTACGAGACCAACACCATTTATGGTGGAGGTGGCGTGCTGCTGACCTCAACTCGGGATGTTGTGAGTCGGTGGGCGGAATACTTCGAAGACCTCCTCAATCCTACTGGCACGTCTTCCACTGAGGAAGCAGAGCCTGGGGACTTTGGGTCGGGTTCTCCGATCTCTGGTGCTGAGGTCGCCGAGGTGGTTAAAAAGCTCCGCGGTGGCAAGGCTCCGGGGGTGGATGAGATTCGCCCGGAGTTCCTTAGGGCTCTGGATGTTGTAGGGTTGTGTTGGCTTACGCGACTCTGCAATATCGCGTGGACATCGGGGGCAGTTCCCTTGGATTGGCAGACTGGGGTGGTGGTTCCCCTATTTAAAAAGGGGGACCGTAGGGTGTGTTCCAACTATAGGGGGATCACACTCTTAAGCCTCCCTGGTAAGGTCTATTCAGGGGTTCTGGAGAGGAGGGTCCGTCGGATAGTCGAACCTCGGATTCAGGAGGAGCAGTGTGGTTTTCGTCCTGGTCGTGGAACACTGGACCAGCTCTACACCCTCAGCAGGGTCCTGGAGGGTGCGTGGGAGTTTGCCCAACCAGTTTACATGTGTTTTGTGGACTTGGAGAAGGCATTCGACCGCGTCCCTCGGGGGGTTCTGTGGGGGGTACTCCGGGAGTATGGGGTACCAGGCCCTTTGATAAGGGCTGTTAGGTCCCTGTACGACCGGTGTCAGAGCTTGGTCCGCATTGCCGGCAGTAAGTCAGGCTCGTTTCCGGTGAGAGTTGGACTCCGCCAAGGTTGCCCTTTGTCACCGATTCTGTTCATAACTTTTATGGACAGAATTTCTAGGCGCAGCCAAGGTGTTGAGAGGATCCGTTTTGGTGACCTTAGAATCGCTTCTCTGTTTTTTGCAGATGATGTGGTCCTATTGGCTTCATCAGCTCGTGATCTACAGCTTTCGCTGGAGCGGTTTGCAGCTGAATGCGATGCGGCCGGGATGAGGATCAGTTCCTCCAAATCCGAGGCCATGGTCTTGAGCCGGAAAAGGGTAGCATGCCCTCTCCGGGTCGGGGAGGAGGTCCTGCCCCAAGTGGAGGAGTTTAAGTATCTCGGGATCTTGTTCACGAATGAGGGAAAACTGGGGCGTGAGATCGATAGGCGGATAGGTGCAGCGTCCACAGTGAAGCGGGCGCTGTACCGGTCTGTCGTGGTGAAGAGAGAGCTGAGTCAAAAGGCAAAGCTCTCAATTTACCGATCGATCTACGTTCCCACCCTCATCTATGGTCATGAGCTTTGGGTTATGACCGAAAGAACAAGATCTCGGATACAAGCGGCTGAAATGAGTTTTCTCCGCAGGGTGGCTGGACTCTCCCTTAGAGATAGGGTGAGAAGCTCAGTCATCCGGGAGGGACTCGGAGTAGAGCCGCTGCTTCTCCACATCGAGAGGAGCCAGTTGAGGTGGCTCGGGCATCTGGTTAGGATGCCTCCTGGACGCCTCCCTGGTGAGGTGTTCCGGGCATGTCCCACCGGGAGGAGACCCAGAGGAAGACCCAGGACGCGCTGGAGGGACTATGTTTCTCGGCTGGCCTGGGAACGCCTTGGGATTCCCCCGGAGGAGCTGCTCCAAGTGGCTGGGGAGAGGGAAGTCTGGGCCTCCCTACTTAGGCTGCTACCCCCGCGACCCGACCCCGGATAAGCGGAAGAATCAAGGAATCAAGGAATCAAGGAGTTTTATTAACATTGCATCAATTTTCACCGATTACAACGTAAGTATGTAGTTGCAGGCATCCAGAAGAGAAATGAGTGCAAAAGCTGCAGCAAAACAAAGCACATTACATGTTTTATCAACACACGATATGTTTTATCAACACACGACATGTTTATTCAACACATTGATATGCTCTTAGCGCGGCCAGGCCCAATCTGTCTCCAGATGAAGGTCAAAAGCAGGAAAAACAGGCAGAAACACTGGGATTCACAGCATTGATATTAAAAAAAGATGAATCACATTTTGTCTTCAAGACACCGCGTGATTCAGTAAAAACCATATCAGAGCACATTTAGGTACAATAACAAAGGAAATACGGCAGGCAAGGAGATTGGGTCTATGATTAATTTCAGACAAACACAAAGTTCAGCAGGTGTGCAGCTGGGTGTTATCTGAAGCTTCACAGAAATCTCTGGGGAGGGGGAGGGGGGGGGCTCTTCAGCTCCTCACTCTGGGAGAATGGATTCCCACAGCCCGCTTTTCAAGGACATGTGCAGAAGCCAGATAATGTTCTTGTTTGTTATCCAAATAGACCACAGTGTTCTTTTCCACTGCCGCCTCCAAGTCTGTGGGTGCTGTTTCATGGCCGAAAGAAATCCAAATATGTGGTTCTGCTCTGCCCCGCTTTCATGAGCTTCCACCTGTCCCTTGATCGATCCTGGGTGGCTGCAAACAAGTCCCAAAACGGACAGCAGGTGCACGGTGGTCCACCACTGCACCAATCGTGCGATTGAGCTCATACAGCAGCTGGGATGAGGAGCCCACGACCCGGTTCAGAGAATTTTGCTGATCAGGCAGTCCCGACAGCGCTCTGATAGCCGCCGAAGCCTCCCTCAGCTTCCGATAACAAACAACTCCGGTTACGCCAAAAAACAGAGCAGTTGCTACCAATAATCCAATAATCCACAAATCCTCCACGTCTTCGACACTCAGAACGGACAGACACATGGGCTGCCACTGACCCCACGAGTCCAGCACGTATCCAGCCGCGTGTGTGTCGGAGGGACAGACAGCTTCTCCTGACACGGTCCGCTTCGTGGAAAAAATCTTATCCATTGAAGAAACAGCCCAATTGATTAATTCCATATTGGTTCGAGTGAGCGCTGAAGGGTCGCAGACGAGACGAAAAGCAAGCAGGGAGTAGGAAAAACTTAGGGAGGGAAGAGCAGAAAGATATGCGACCTGCCTTGCCGAGTGCCGGAAGAAGAAATATATATATATATATATATATATATATATATATATATATATATATATATATATATATATATATATATATATATATATATATATATATATATATATA
>JBBPBX010002377.1:62000-72924 GCA_038048925.1 Garcialebias charrua | reverse complement strand
GTTTTCTTTGAGATGAGAACTAAACTATCTTGCACATCTTAAAGAGATTGTGTAATTAAAAATAACAGAGCTGTAATAAAAGACAACCTCAGAGGTCTGTGATAAACAATGAACCTCTGCAGGAACACAGAATACAACTGAACAGCATGAACATGAACTTTGACAGGTGATCTTTGCTCAATGTTCTGATCCTTAAATCAATAAATGACAAATAATGAAAGAAAAACTAAAGCGATGTTGTAAGAGGGGGTGAAGAGACGACACAGGAGACAGGCTGCAGAACTTCACCTTTTAATCACATCTTACTAAACTGGCGGGAACCCGCCCAACACTGCTTTATATACCCACATAACATCCGGTCCTCTGGACCTTTCACAATAAAAGCATCCTGTAATACATTCGGTCCACTGGGTGTGAGTAGAGCCCCCTAGTGGTCCACCACACACGCCCCCCCAGAACACCCAGTAAGGTCCATCACTAGTCCCGCATTTTAGGTTTGATCAAACGACCAGAACGGCTGAACCTGGGCCCTGCAGAACCAGTCTGATGAAGTGGAGGGCTACGAGGAGGGTCTGCAGAAGATTCGGGCTCCAATGGACGTTGAGAGTTTCCGGAAGAAGGACCGCCGTCCGTTAATAATGTGGATGGAGGTCTGCCTCTGCGAGGAGCTTGGGCCGTAACAACCTGATCATCTGACATAACATGAGCTGGTTTAAGCCTATCAATACAGACAGTCTCAGTACGACCCCCTAAATCCAAAATGAAATGTTTCGGACCCGGTTGAAGAACTCGAAACGGTCCATCATACAAAGGCTGTAGTGGTGTCCTGTGTGCATTGTGTTTGACAAAAACAAATTTAGAGGACTCCAGACTCTTAGGGACAAATGACTGCGGTAAATAATGGTGTACCGGACCGGGGACACGAAAAGGGGCCTCCTGGGGTGAAAGATGGAGCAACGGTGGAGGGAACTGTGGTGAGGGTACCTCAGGTAAAAACTCACCGGGGACGCGCACAGGCTGACCGTAAACCATTTCAGCCGGGGAAGAGCTCAGGTCTTCTTTGGTTGCGGTACGCAACCCCAACAAAACCCAAGGAAGGCGGTCAATCCAGTTGTCACCGGTCAGTGCAGCACGAAGTGCAGCTTTCAATGACCTGTGAAACCGTTCACACAAACCATTAGCTTGGGGGTTGTAAGCGGTGGTCCTGTGAACGTTAGTCCCCAGACCCTTGGCCATGGTAGACCAAAGCTCCGAAACAAACTGCGGGCCCCTGTCCGATGTAATGTCTGAAGGGGGGCCGAAACGTGCAACCCAGGTAGACAAAAAGGCCCGGGCCACCACTGCAGATGTTGTGGACGTCAGAGGAACCACCTCTGGCCACCTGGTGGTACGGTCTATCATAGTCAGCAGATGAGTAAAACCCTGTGATGGAGGCAGAGGGCCTACTAGGTCTACGTGCACATGATCAAACCGCCGACTTGGGATGGGGAAAGGTTCCAACGGTGCTTTGGTGTGTCTGTTAACCTTAGCACGCTGGCATGGGACACACGCTGCTGCCCACTCCTTAACCGCTTTACGCAGACCGGGCCAAACAAACTTTGAGCTGACCAGTTTCACAGAGGCTCTAACACCTGGGTGGGAAAGGGAATGTAAGGAGTCAAAAACGCGGCGTCGCCATGAAGCTGGAACCAGGGGGCGGGGCCTGCCTGTAGATACGTCACAGAGCAGGAGAGGACCTCCGTCATTCACCTGCCTTTCCTCCAACTCGAGGCCTGTGGGGCCGGACTGGAGCTCGAGTATTTCTGCATCGCTACGTTGGTCCGCAGCCATAGCAGAAAAATCGATGCCAACGTACACGGGAGCGATCAGCACCCGGGAGAGACAGTCAGCCACCACATTGGATTTTCCAGCCACATGCTGAATGTCTGTAGTAAATTCAGACACCGCTGCGAGGTGGCGTTGCTGGCGAGCAGACCAGGGGTCAGAAATTTTTGACATAGCAAACACCAGGGGTTTGTGGTCAACGTATGCAGTGAACTGGCGGCCTTCCAGGAAAAACCTGAAATGGCGTGTAGCCAGGTAAAGCGCCAGCAACTCTCTGTCAAAAACACTGTATTTCAGCTCATTGTCCCGCAGCGTACGGCTGAAAAATGCAAGCGGCTGCCAAACCCCGGAAACCTGCTGTTCTAACACAGCCCCCACCGCAACATCAGATGCGTCGGTTGTTAAAGCTATTTGCGCCGCTGGGGATGGATGGGCCAAAAGGGCAGCAGTGGCCAGTGCAGCTTTAGCATCACCAAATGCCTGTAGGCGTTCTGGTGTCCAGTCCACGCTGTCGTTGGGCTTTTTCTTTTTCAGCGCTCCATAGAGCGGACGCAGCAGGTGTGCTGCCCTGGGGAGGAAACGGTTATAGAAGTTAACCATTCCCAAAAACTCTTGTAGCGCTTTAATAGACTGGGGCTGTGGGAAATCTGACACCGCCTGCACTTTGTTTGGTAACGGGACGGCACCACTTGCGGAAATGCGGTGGCCCAAAAAGTCAATGACTGGCAGTCCAAACTGGCATTTCGCTGTATTTACAATCAGGCCATGTGCAGCCAGGCGCTGAAAAACCTCACGGAGGTGGGACATGTGCTGCTCAGCCGAGCTGCTAGCCACCAGGATGTCGTCCAAGTACACAAATACGAAGGACAGACCCCTTAGGACTGAATCCATCAACCGCTGAAATGTTTGTGCTGCACCTTTAAGACCAAAAGGCATGCGCAAAAACTCAAACAGGCCGAAAGGCGTGATAACAGCGGTCTTAGGGACATCTTCCACATGCACAGGAACCTGGTGGTATCCCCGTACTAAATCTACTTTAGAAAAAATGGAGGTCCCAGCCAGGTGCACTGAAAAATCCTGGATGTGGGGGATGGGGTAACGATCGTTCTCTGTGATGTTATTGAGGCGGCGGAAATCTCCACATGGCCGCCATTTGCCGTCTGCCTTGGGCACCATGTGGAGGGGGGAGGCCCACGGACTGTTTGAGCGCTGCACGATGCCTAAACGCTCCATGTTAGCAAACTCTTCCTGTGCTATTGCTAGCTTAGTAGCATCGAGGCGGCGTGCACGTGCGAACACCGGGGGCCCCTTTGTGGGAATATAATGTTCGACCCCATGTTTTGTGTTTGTGGTTGCAAAATCAGGAACAGTCAGCGAGGGAAACTCAGACAATAAACGCTGAAACACATTACCCGAAGCTAAAAAGTTAGCATGCATTAAAGGCCCAGCTCCTCGCGTCTTACAAGGCAGTGACGAAAAAGACACAGCGTCGATCAAACGTCTGTTAGCAATGTCAACAAGGAGCCCGTGAGCACAAAGAAAATCAGCCCCTAAAATAGGGACCGAGCTAGCAGCTACCACAAAGTTCCACCGGAAGTCTCGTTCATGGAAACGCACAGTCACCAACCTTTCGCCAAACGTCTTGACGGGAGAGCCATTCGCCGCGGTCAGCTGTGGCCCGCAGCCTTCAGCCAACCTGTCGGAGCCAGTCGGGGGGACGAGGCTTCTCTGCGACCCCGAGTCCACGAGGAACCGCCTCCCTGACTTCGAGTCCTCGATGAAAAGCAGCCTTTCCTTCTCGCCAACGGCTGCGACTGCTAGCGGCTGTTGGCGGTCTCGTTTCCCTGCGGCTTGAAGCTGCACGGCGGGACGCACCGTCGTGCTTTGGCGCCAAAACGCGCGTGGAAGAAACAAAGCGCGGGACCTGCCCGCCTGCGGCTAGTGACTCCCGCCACCACCGCTGGCTCCTCCGGCGCTGTGTGCGTCGCTCGAAACTCGGGCGCTGCTGGAGGTCCAGGGACCACCGCCTGTACCGCGAAGGTCCTCGCGGTTAGAATGATGCGGTCGGCTTCTTCGGCCAGCGAGCGGTAGTCCTTCTCCTGCAGAAACGGGGAATTGGCCAGGGCGGTTCGCACAGGGGCTGGAAGCTGGCGGAGGACGAGGTGGCGGAAGAGGAACTCGCAGTCGTCAGATCCCCGCAAGGACAACATGCTCTCCACGAGCTCGAGGGCTGTGCCGTCTCCCAAACCGGAGAAGGAAAATAGTTTCTCAGCGCGCTCCGCCTCTGAGAGTGTGTAGCGCCGCAGAAGAAGCTTCTTGAGGGCGTCGTACTTTTCTTGTGCAGGAGGGTTTCGTAGTAGGCTCATCACCCGCTGGGTTGTCAGCGGATCCAGCGAAGCAACCACATGGTGGTATTTGGTGTCGTCAACAGAAATCCCGCGAAGAGCAAACTGTGATTCGATGTGCGCGAACCACGACTCAGGCGCGTGCAGCCAGAAGTCCGGGATTTTAACGGCCACCGAAAAAGCGAGCGGGGCCGCCTGTGTAGATTCCACAGCCGTGGACAGCTGAAAAGAGCTGGCTGAAGCGTCAGGTGTCGACATATTCAGTTCACGTAGGTCACCAGTGTAAGAGGGGGTGAAGAGACGACACAGGAGACAGGCTGCAGAACTTCACCTTTTAATCACATCTTACTAAACTGGCGGGAACCCGCCCAACACTGCTTTATATACCCACATAACATCCGGTCCTCTGGACCTTTCACAATAAAAGCATCCTGTAATACATTCGGTCCACTGGGTGTGAGTAGAGCCCCCTAGTGGTCCACCACAATGTGATGCTTTACCCTGCTCAGACCCTCAGATGTTGACTTATTTCATAAAAGCTATTTAAAATAAAGCTTTAGATATGAAACAGCTACAATCGGTTCTTTGAGCAGCATTTCAACAACAAAGAAGATAAATAAATTGACATACTGGTATGTCTTTCTCTACAAAAGTGCAGAGTTTAAAGCCTTGGATGACAGAGTAGCTGAAGCTTTGAGCTTTAGGCTACTGTAATTAATAGCTGAAACATTAACATTGCAATATCTTAGCTACAAGTTAAAAAAGGTTAAAAAAGGCAAATTGATGGTTAAAACTAGCAAAGGGATGGCTGAAAGCTAAAAGGATAGCTAAAATCTAAAAGTTGCAAAAGGCTAAATAAAAGTATCAAAAGACTAGCTTAAAGAAAAATGTAGTTAACATTAATGAAAGTAAAAGCATCTAAAGGCTACAAAGAAGCTAAAAGAAGCAAAAGACGAACTGAAAGCATCAATAAACTTTCAAGACACCAAGAACTGTTAAATGCAAGCAAACAGTTCACACTACATGAAGCTAAAGCTACAATTTGCATAAGGAGACAAACAGAGTCTGTAGCTGAAGGAACGAAGATCTCTGTGATCTTTAGGAAGAGAATTTGTAACTCAATTTAAATATTAATGAACTATAATAGAATGGGCCAAACATCTGGATCCATTCATCCAATCATCCATCGTCTTTACCCGCTTCTTCCTTTTTGGGTCATGGGGTCACTGGTGCTGCCAGTGATCCAACAGTTATTGTGCGAGAGGCGAGGCACAAACTTCAGTCCATCACAGAGACACCTGGACAGGTCTCCAGTCCATCACAGAGACACCTGGACAGGTCTCCAGTCCATCACAGAGACACCTGGACAGGTCTCCAGTCCATCACAGAGACACCTGGACAGGTCTCCAGTCCATCACAGAGACACCTGGACAGGTCTCCAGTCCATCACAGAGACACCTGGACAGGTCTCCAGTCCATCACAGAGACACCTGGACAGGTCTCCAGTCCATCACAGAGACACCTGGACAGGTCTCCAGTCCATCACAGAGACACCTGGACAGGTCTCCAGTCCATCACAGAGACACCTGGACAGGTCTCCAGTCCATCACAGAGACACCTGGACAGGTCTCCAGTCCATCACAGAGACACCTGGACAGGTCTCCAGTCCATCACAGAGACACCTGGACAGGTCTCCAGTCCATCACAGAGACACCTGGACAGGTCTCCAGTCCATCACAGAGACACCTGGACAGGTCTCCAGTCCATCACAGAGACACCTGGACAGGTCTCCAGTCCATCACAGAGACACCTGGACAGGTCTCCAGTCCATCACAGAGACACCTGGACAGGTCTCCAGTCCATCACAGGGACACATGGACAGGTCAAATCCATTCAATGGACACCTGGACAGGTCTCCAGTCCATCACAGAGACACCTGGACAGGTCAAATCCATTACATGGACACCTGGACCGGTCAAGTTCATCACAGAGACACCTGGACAGGTCAAGTTCGTTACAGGGACACCCTGGACATGTCTCAGTCCATCACAGGGACACTTGGACAGGTAAAGTTCATCTCAGAGACACCTGGACAGGTCAAATCCATCACAGAGACACCTGGACAGGTCAAGTTCATTACAGGGACACCCTGGACATGTCTCAGTCCATCACAGTGACACCCTGGACAGGTCCAGTCATCATGGGGGCACCCTAGACAGGTCAGTCCATCATAGTGGCATCTGGACAGGTCTCAGTCCATCACAGAGACACCTGGACAGGTCAAGTCCATCAAAGGGACAGAGACACATCACCCGTTCACACACTCACCTATAGGGACAATCAGCTTGACGTGCATGTTTTTTCTCTGTGGGAGGAAACCAGACAAAACCCACACATGCACAGAGACAAACTCCACCCAGAAATGTCTGCGGCCGGGACTTGAGTCAGTGACCTTCTGACTGAGCGACAGCAGCCCAGCTGAGCCACCGTACTAAAGATGGAGAGAACAGAACATGGTTTTATAAGATTTTTATAAATTATAGAAGCCTCTCATTAACTTGCATGAAAGTTTTAACTAGTTGCTGCTTTATTTATTCCTAATCGCATCAGTTGAAAAAAAAGGATTTTATTCTCTAAAATCTGTAGATTAATTTACAATACTGTACAATAATTGATCCTGAAAATATCTCTTGAAGAGCTCTGACTTGTGTGCCTGAGTCACTAATTTTCCTCCATGTGTTACAGATTTTCTGCAGCATCTTCAGAAATGTGTTGATGATGTTGAAAAGAAAAAGACAAATGTGGATGTTTCTGTAACAGATGGTGTTCGTTAGACCTAAATATGTGCTTTAAAACAGCTGAATCAGGACATTCATAAGCCAGCTGTGGTATTTGCTGATCATGATGGCTGCGTGGCGTTGGAGTGAAAGCCCCGTAGACGTAACGTTGACTGATCGCAGAGCAGGGGGAGTAAAGGTGAGCACAAAGGGACGACAGATGGTGGTCATTTACGCTTAATGAACAAGCTCACATTCGTCATGTTGTGTGTAGAATGAGATGGAAATGAAGGGGATGACTTTGACAAAGAAAGTAGAGACATAAGTTTTAGAGAGAAAAGTAGTCGTTCTTTAAGCTCCATCAGATCTGTGTGAACAGTTTCGACATTCTGGGTGATATGCATTTCTCAGAGAAATGCTAGTTTAGTGCTAGTTTAATATTTAGGCAGGAACTTCTGTTTCTTAACTTGAAATAACTTGGTTTGACAGGCAGAAGAGGCTCTAATAAATAAATGAAAAAGTGATCACAAACCAGAACTAAAAACCAGCGCGCAGCTGTAAAAAAATGTTCATGTCATCCAAACTTTATGCTGTAGTTCATGCATTGGACCCAGTTTGGCTGCAAAGAGCGGGAACAGCTTGACTAATTTAAGTTTTACTAATTATAAACAATATACTTAACAGAACAAACCATACCAATCTAAAGCTTATACTGTATACATTTTAGATTTACATACATTTTTATTCCATCTTAAAGGTGCAGTCTGCAGTTTCTGTAGAACGCAGCACTTAGAAAAAATTTCAACGGGCAAAGCATTCTGATCCCTCCCCCTCAGAGCCATATATGGCTCTGCTCCCCCTTGCTCTGCTGAAATTCAAATTCAAGCTCTGTTTTTATTGGCTGATTCAAATTCAAGCTCTGTTTTTATTGGCTGGTTACAAACTCTGTTTTTATTGGCTGGTTAACGGTGGGTCACTGTGGCTTTTTAGAAATGCTTTTAGTAACACCTGGAGAAGCAAGGGGACTATAGTTGTTTCAAAGATTACTTTGTCTAACATCAGTCTGTCAGGAGATAGTGACAAAGTGAAGAAATATGTTAAAAATACATTTTTAGAAAACTTACAGACTGCACTACAGAAACTGCAGACTGCACCTTCAAATCAATTACCTTTTTCTTTTTCTTTCAAGTTCCTGGGTTTTCTTGTGATTTTCGAAACTGCTTTGTTCCAAAGTTCATCAAGCTTTCTAAATGTGTTACAAATGTTAGATAGCAATGTTGTCTGCATTTAAATTATTATCTAATACTATCTCAGTCTGGTGTTCGGTTTGTCCATAAAACATTGCACAACATTTTAAATGACGCCTGAAGGAATGAGATCCTGGATCCAAACAGGAGCTTACTCTGTAGAAGGACTGGGCTCAGCCTCAGGGATGAAGTGGAGCTCCATCATCTGAGAGAGATGCTGCTCCTTCAGATTGAAATCTGAGGTGGTTCAACCAGCCGGTTAAGATGTTTTCTGGCCGTCCATCTGGGGCAGACCCAGAAATCACTGGAGGGGTAATACATCTACCCAGGAGGAGCTGGAGATGGATGGATGGCTGAATGGATGGATGGACAGATGGATGGATTGGTGAATGGACAGATGAATGGGTGGATGGACAGATGGATGGACGAATGGATGGGTGGATGGACAGATGGATGGGATGGTTGGATGGATGGGTGTATGGACAGACAGATGGATGGATGGATGGATGGATGGGTGGGTGGATGGATGGATGGGTGTATGTACAGACAGATGGATGGATGGTTGGATGGATGACAGATGGTTGGATGGACTGATGGATGGACAGATGTATGGGTGGATGGATTGATGGATGGATGAATGGATGTGTGGATGGACAGATGGATGGATGGGTGGATGGATGGGTGGATGAACAGATGGATGGAAGTTGGATGGATGGGTGGATGGACAGACAGACAGATGGCTGGATGGATGGATGGGTGTATGGACAGACAGATGGATGGATGGTTGGATGGATGACAGATGGTTGGATGGACAGATGGATGGACAGATGGATGGTTGTATGATGGATAGATGATGTATGGACAGATGGATTGTTGGATGGATGGGAAGATGGACAGACAGATGGATGGTGGACGGACAGACAGATGGATGGATGGTTGAATGGATGATAGATGGTTGGATGGACTGATGGATGGACAGATGTATGTATGGATGGACTGACAGATGGATGCATGGATGTGTGGATGGACAGATGGATGGATGGTTGGATGGATGGGTGGATGAACAGATGGATGAAAGTTGGATGGATGGGTGGATGGACAGACAGATGGATGGATGGATGGATGGATGGATGGGTGTATGGACAGACAGATGGATGGGTGGTTGGATGGATGACAGATGCTTGGATGGACAGATGGATGGACAGATGGATGGTTGTATGATGGATAGATGATGGATGGACAGATGTATTGTTGGATGGATGGGAAGATGGACAGACATATGGATGGTGGATGGACAGACAGATGGATGGATGGTTGAATGGATTGACAGCTGGATGGTTGGATGGATAGATGGATGGACAGACTGATGGTTGGATGAATGGGTAGATGGACAGATGGATGGATGGATGATGGATGGACAGATGGATGGATAGATGCATAGATGTATGGATGAATGGATGGATAGACAGACATATGGAAGGTTGGTTGGACAGATGGACAGACAGATGAATGGATGGATAGACAAACAGATGGATGGACGGACAGACAGATGGACGGACAGACAGACATATGGACATATTGATGATGGATGACAGATGATGGATGGATAGACAGATGAATGGATGGATGGACAGATGGATGGACAGACAGACAGATTGATGGACGGACAGACAGATGGACATATGGACAGACAGATGGACGGACAGACATATGGACATATTGATGATGGATGAACAGATGGATGGATGGATGGATAGACAGATGAATGGATGGATGGACAGATGGATGGACAAACAAATAGATTGATGGACGGACAGACAGATGGACATATGGACAGACAGATGGACGGACAGACAGACATATGGACATATTGCTGATGGATGAACAGATGGATGGATGGATGGATAGACAGATGGATGGATGGATGGACAGACAGACAGATGGATGGACGGACAGACAGACAGACAGATGGACATATGGACAGACAGATGGACATATGGACAGACAGATGGACATATGGACAGACAGATGGACAGAAAGACAGGTGGACGGACGGACAGACAGATGGACATATGGACAGACAGATGGACGGACGGACAGACATATGGACATATTGATGATGGATGAACAGATGGATGGATGAATGATAGACAGATAAATGGATGGATGGACAGACAGACAGATGGACATATGGACAGACAGATGGACGGACGGACAGACAGACATATGGACATATTGATGATGGATGAACAGATGGATGGATGGATGGATAGACAGATGAATGGATGGATGGACAGACAGACAGATGGATGTGGACGGACAGACAGATGGATGGATGGTTGAATGGATGACAGATGGTTGGATGGACTGATGGATGGACAGATGTATGGATGGATGGACTGACAGTTGGATGCATGGATGTGTGGATGGACAGATGGATGGATGGTTGGATGGATGGGTGGATGAACAGATGGATGAAAGTTGGATGGATGGGTGGATGGACAGACAGATGGATGGATGGATGGGTGTATGGACAGACAGATGGATGGATGGTTGGATGGGTGGTTGGATGGACAGATGGATGGACAGATGGATGGTTGTATGATGGATAGATGATGGATGGACAGATGGATTGTTGGATGGATGGGAAGATGGACAGACATATGGATGGTGGATGGACAGACAGATGGATGGATGGTTGAATGGATTGACAGCTGGATGGTTGGATGGA
>JBBPBX010002377.1:44500-57000 GCA_038048925.1 Garcialebias charrua | reverse complement strand
AAGTCAGAAACCGCTAAGCCTGAACTCAAGTGTGGAAGAAAAATGTTTCCACTTCATTCCATCTCACAGTCCGCCAGCGTTACCGTCGCTGCCTTTGTCATCTTCCTCCAGTTGAGTAAACACGTCACAGCCCTGACTTCCTCGCCCCTTCTCCGAAGCTCACAGGGCGTCCATGTCACACCATCGTTCAGCCGTCCAGAAAGAGTGAGAGGTGAGAGAAATCACTCCTGCGTCTTTCTGTTCGGCCAGTCTTTAGTGCGAAACCGCTTAATATTCTCTGTTTGCAGTCACTGCTTTCCCAGATCAGTGGGCACTGAATTTATTCAAGTGAGGCCAGTGTTCAGGCGCGGTGGAAATGCAAATATCTCCTGCCCATGAAATCAAATCATTTCAGCACCAACTGAACCCAAAAGATGTTTTATTTCACCAGTACAAAGGCACAATGAGAGGGAGCATGGCACACATCCTGTACGCGCTGACATGAAGCTGAAAAATGGGACTCGTACAAAAATTTTTAAGAAAAATAAATTCATCCCGACTCCACTGTCAAAACATGGACAGGAACAAAAACTTCCAGTGAAACCATACAGATCGTGTATTTTATTTATTTATTTGCTATTACTGTATGTTGTGTTTTTCTTGCTTTTTAACCTGTTGTCATTTTAAGTACTGTACTGTTTTTTGTTAAGCACTTTGGTTGTGTAAAGTGCTATAGAAATAAATAAATGAAATGAAAAGAAATGTCCAAATATCGTAATGATTGCGGCTAGACCCAGATATAAGGACTGAGGAGGACAGATACTAAGACCCAAGATGTATTTACAGTGGGTTTTTTTCCAAAGTGGTATATGAGCCAGGATGGGAGCAGGAACCCTGAAGAGCAAAGAGCTGATTAGTGGTCTTACAGACAGGGGGTGATAAATCTTCAAAATTCTACTTCTCACGTTCAAAGCTATCCACAAACTTGCCCTTCCTTATCGCTCTGACCTCCTACAAATCTCCATCCCATCATGCTCTCTCAGATCCTCCTCTTCACTACATCTCCATGTACCCTCTGCCCACCTCTCCATCATGGGGAGCAGGGCCTTCACCTGCTCTGCCCCTCACATCTGTAACGCTCTACCGCCAGACCTTCGAAACACTACCTCTGTTCAAGACTGCTCTGAAAACACATCTCTTTAGACTCGCTTATCATTAACTTTACTAAATGTATTTTATATATCATTTTGTATTATATATTCTTTATTTATTCTATATTTCAATTTGTTCAACTATGTTTGTTTTGTTTCTTGCTGTGAAGTGTCCTTGGGTGTCCTGAAAGGCGCTTTTAAATGAAATGATTATTATAATTATAATGTTGTTGCCAGAGGTGGGTAGAGTATTCAAATTTTTTACTCAAGTAAAAGTATTATTACTTGAACCAAATATTACTCAAGTAAAAGTAGTGAGTAGGCATCCAAAAATTTACTTGAGTAAAAGTAATAAAGTACTTTGATTATAACCTACTCAAGTAGTGAGTAACTGCGCAGTACCATCTTGTGTCGTTAAATTATAACATGCAAATGGATTTACAAGGAAACATAACTTTTAATGAGACTGAACATACAATGTTGTAAATAAAAACACAAAGGCAATACCAGCCAAAAGGATTTAGAAATAAACCACTTATCTTTTACATTGTACATAAAAAAACAAACACAAAGGCAACTGTAGCCCAAATAATTCTGCTAAATAATAATAAACTTGACTTTCTGCAAAACTTTGTTTCTACCAGTAAATGTTGGAACTCATTTTCTTACATTTTGACATCCTATAAACAGCACTAACTGTTTACCAGAATCTCCGACGTCACTCAACATGGCCCGCGCGGAGAGTTTGTTGTGGTCACGTGACTGGTTGGCTTCACTTGATTGGTTACATGTCAGGTGACAATAAGTTACGCAATAATTTTGCTGCAAATGTTTTTACATACTTGAAACAAAAGTAACTGTAGCGATCGGCAGAAAGCCCATAGTAACTGAGT
Source organism: Garcialebias charrua (assembly GCA_038048925.1). Taxonomy (NCBI): domain Eukaryota; kingdom Metazoa; phylum Chordata; class Actinopteri; order Cyprinodontiformes; family Rivulidae; genus Garcialebias; species Garcialebias charrua. Next base: position 54,977 of record JBBPBX010002377.1, on the reverse strand, counting down.
AAAAGTTGCGGTTTTCTCCCCTAAAATTTACTCAAGTAAAAGTACAAGTCTTTCACATTTAAACTACTCTCACAAGTACAATTTTCTCAAAAAGCTACTTAAGTAAATGTAACTGAGTAAATGTAACTCGTTCCTACCCACCTCTGGTTGTTGCTCTTTCTTACAATGGAGGTCGGAGTCAGTAATAATAATAATAATAATGAATTCAATTTATAACGCACTTTTCATTAATGAAAATCTCAATAGTGGGGAGAGCTGACCCAAAATGTTTCCAGGTGAAGAAGATGTACGTCTGAACAATGGCACTCGACGGGCAAGTGGCAGGAATGTGTGGAGGCAACTGAGGAGGCATAGAGGAGGATTCAGGAAACAGGAGATCATCAGGGATTAGTCGCTGGAGGCACAAAGAGAATACAAAGTCATCAGTATTTAGTTTCAGACACGAGTAAAAGACTAGAACAGCAGCAACAGGTAATGCTCCAGCGTTGGCTGGATATCCTCTGCAGCCTTTTATGCTCCTCATCAAGTTCAAGTTGGGTTTATTATCATTCACATCACATGTGGTGCATGAGGTGGAACAAAATTGTGTACACAGAGTCCCAGTTACATCCAACAATAGCAAAAATATAATTTGTAAAAATGAGCAGTAAATAAGGATCTAAGATATAAACTAAGAAGTACGCTAAACACTTAATAGTGTAAGACAATAGGGCGAACAACAGCAGCAAAAACATGAGTCTTTGTGAGTATGAATGAACACAGCAGCATGAAATAATCAGCAGCATGAGATCAGCAGCATGGATAATCTACAGCACATATGAGCAATCAAAGTGTCATTACAGTGGTTTCTTTTTTTCTCAAAGTGATAATCCTGATCAGGGTAGAAGCTGTTCCTCAGTCTAGTGGTTCTACACTTAATGCTCCCCAACCTTCTGCGTGAGGGGAGTGGGGCAACAAATGTGTGTGCTGGGTGAGTGGTGTCCTTCATGATGCAGGTGGCCCTCTTCCTGCAACTGGGTGATGCTCACCAAGCCGATGATCCTCGGGTGCTGCTGATTAGAGTCTGGCTGTGGGTGCAGGAGCGGGCAGAGCAGAACTCCCATAAATACGTGATTTTACTGGCTCCATTTTGTACCTCCACCAAATCCTAAATTGCACTTTTGATCAGTTTGCACTCGTGTTAGACTCTAAGTAAGATCTTCAGTGACTCGACCTTTACTTCCACAGCTGTAGACGCAGATCGTTTCTGATTAACTCAGATCTCATAACAGACAATAGAAACATGCAAACAGGATGTGTAGAAGTGTGCAAACAAACCAACCAATGGTGCTAGCAAAACACGGCAATGGTTAAAAATGTAATCCACCCCAACGTATCAGAGCGATGAAACAGACGAACTCATGATTCTGCCAACAAAGCAAACTAACAAAATATATAAACAAATGTTGGAAACAAAGTGCACCCTGTTTCATCTCACTACATAAAATGACCAGATGACATAAAGTTTATGATTTTATTACATTTTAGGAAGTTCACATTTTTAATTTGTTTTCATTTATGATCAAGAAGTGGAAGACACGACTCCATGTCATGACATGTTTCAGAAGATACATCTTGAACTGAATCATTCAGCTTTAAGATTGTAAAGTCTTGTTAAATTAAAATGGATCTTCTGAAAGTCTTGTTGTCGATACAACCTTTTCTTCTTACCCGTCAACGTTTTGGCTCAATTGGAAATATTTTCTGACTTAAACAGTGGCTTAATAATAATAATATTAATAATAATGATGAATTTAATTTATAATGCACTTTTCATTAATAAAAATCTCAAAGTGCTACAAAGTGCAACAAAAGCAAAGATAAAATAAAACAAGTGATAAAATCAAGTAAAATCAATAATAATATCAACTAAGATCAAAGATAAAATCATGTGGAGGCAGAATAGGCTTGATTAAAAAGAAAAGTCTTTAAGCCGCTTTTAAAGTCAACCAGTGACTGTGGAGCTCTCAGGTAGTCAGAGAGGGAGTTCCAGAGGTGGGGGGCAGCCACACAGAACGCCCGGTCTCCCATGGTCCTTAATTTGGTTTGTGGAATGTGAAAGAGATGACTGTTCTGTGATCGTAGAGACCGGGTGGATGAATATGGTGCAAGAATGTCCTTTAGATAGTCAGGTGAAGTTCCGTGTAAGCATTGATGTGTAATGAGAGCAGTTTTGTACTGAATTCTGTAGGTGACAGGAAGCCAATGGAGGTTATGGAGAATGGGTGTAATATGTTCAAATTTACGAGCTCTCAATAAAATCCTTGCTGCACTGTTTTGAATATATTGAAGCTTCTGAAGGTTTTTGCCAGGGATTCCAATAAACAGGGAGTTGCAGTAGTCGAGCCTGGAGGAGACAAAGGCATGGACGAGTTTCTCAGCATCAGAAAAAGTTAGAGATGGGCGAAGTCTGGAGATGTTTCGAAGATGGAAGAAGCAGGTTTTAAACAGATGCTTAATGTGATTTTCAAATGTAAGATGAGAGTCCATTTTTATTCCAAGATTTGTAACAGAGGTGGAGAGGGGGATGTCTTGTCCAGAAAAGGAAATCGCTGTTAACATTGATGGCTTCAGAAATCTTTCCACCCCTTCTCTGCAGGAGTCAGGTCTAAATTATTATATTTGTTTAGTCAGAGACATAAGTGCAGCGTCAGCGATCTGGAGGTTTTTATTTATTTATTTATTTATTGAAATTCATTCATTTCATTAAAATCAAGTCAACAACTCAAAAAAATAAAAACATACATTCAAAATAAAATGAAAGGCAGCAGATGAAGAATAATCTTATAATCTCTGCCCCTTTTTACCCAAATAAACTCACAACAATAATTTATCAAAGAACAAAATTAACGGCATCACCAATTTTTAGACTACATCAACTCAAACAACAACTCATATAAATTATTATGCTATTTATCATATTCTTTCAAAAAAATCACTTTTAACAATCTCTTAAATACATACCGAGATCTGGCTGTTTCAACATGTTTTTCTAGACCATTCCACAATCTTATTCCCTGAATTATTGTACACTGCTCCTTCAAACTGGTACGAAAACCAGGTTTCACAAATATTTCTTTCCCTTTAAGAAAATAAGTGCTCTCCCTTTTAACAAAATGTACTTGTATATTTACAGGCAATATATTTTTATTGTATTGCACATGTAGAGTTTTGCCACTGTTTGACTGACATTCTCACTCATTTATGTCAGTTTCATGTTCAATCTCGTTAGACAAGGCAGGAACATGCAAGAACATCACAACTATGTGCGTTGTTGGTAGTGATCATGTCGAAGCATAGCAGCAGTTTTGAAATTCTTCAGAAGAGACTGATTGCTTACATGAAGTCTCAGTGAGCCGCTGCAGGGATGATTTCAAACATACTCAGCCATCTGGCAAAAAAAGAAGGTTATTTTTACGTTTTACTATATCATCTTCTTTACTGATGTTGTTATTCTGTATACAGAATAACAACATCAGTAAAGAAGATGATATATTTTACTTAATGTAATTTAACATTTATTAATTTTTTGGGATTATTAAGTTAATAACATAATTTGATAAAATAGATTAAATGGGAATTAACAGGTTAGAGAAGGTGGCCCTGTGATCATATATAGTATGACTCCCCGAACCGACACAATCAAAATGTGGGTGGAAAAGGTAAAGCACTCACACCATACTATACCATACCATATGGTATGGTATGGTATGGCAGTTCCTTTTTGTAAAGCACTTTGTAATTTCTATGCCTGTGAAAGGTGCTATATAAATAAAGTTTACTTGCTTACTTACTTACATACCATTTTATTTATAGAGCACTTAAAACAGCGACAAGGCCAACAAAATTGCTGTACAAACAAACAAACAACCAACAGGCAACACACACAATGAAGTACAAAAAATAGACATAAAAAACATTGCAGTTAATAAATATAACGACCAAACACAGATCATCTGGTGTTGAAAGCAACAAAATAGTAGTGAGACGTTAAACGGGATTTGAAAATCGAGAGGGAGGGGGCCTGTTTGACGAGCAGAGATAACTCGTTCCAGAGTCTTGGGCCTGCTACAGAGAAGGCCCTGTCACCTCTGCACTTAAAGCTAGGGTCTGCGATATTTGAACACTCTGGGACTCTCTGGGACTTAGAAATATTTTCAGCGCAGAAAAGCATTCTGCTCCCTCCCCTCAGAGCCATATATGGCACAGTCCGTGCTTCTGGTGAACTTGGGATCTGCTCCGCCCCCTGCTTCTGTCTGCTCAGAGCCGCTGCGATATTCTGTGTTTATGGTAATGAAGCCTTCTAATAAAATAAAATAAAACCATGGAGTGCTAGTCCTACAACACAAAATCCAGCAGAAATCATCAGAGGTTCACGAAGCAACGTTTGGACATGATTTAATTCGCTCGTGATTTCCTCTTTCTGTCAGCGCTGGTCTGGAATGTCTGGAATGTTCCACCTCCTCCTGTCTCTGCGCTCCAAAGTTCTGTGTTTGTATGATAATATAACTGTTTATAAAACCACGAATCACTCATCCAACAACAGAAAATCCAGCAGAAAACAGCAGAGGTTCACGAAGCAACGTTTGGACATGATTAATTCGCTCGTGATTTCCTCTTTCTGTCAGCGCTGGTCTGGAATGTCTGGAATGGAATGCTCCGCCTCCTCTACATGTCCGCTCGGAGCGCTGCAAAGTTCTGTGATTATATGATAATAAAACCTTTTAATAATATTATAAAACCATGGAGCAGTTGTACAACAACAGAAAATCCAGCAGAAATCAGCAGAGGTTCACGAAGCAACGTTTGGACATGATTAATTCGCTCGTGACTTCCTCATGTCTGTCAGCGTTTCTCATTCCTGTCAGTGAAGGATGAAGCGATCACTTGACTTTTGCAAAAAAACAAAATAAAAGTCCAGCTCTGTGATGAAGAAGGGATATTTAATAAATTTGTGTCACATACAAAACAGTCCTGCATCGCTTTGCAATCCTTTGAATGAGAACGAGCTGCGGCTGGGACAGGTGGGGGCGTGGGTTGGGGCGTGACAAACAACTCTGTTTTTATTGGCTGTCAGTGTCCTGGTCACTCTTGTGTTTTCAGTGTTTTTATAAATGCTGATAGAGAAGCAAGGGGACTATAGTTTTTTTCAGAGATTACTTTGTCTAACATCAGTTTGTCAGTAGATAGTGACTGAGTGAAGAAATATGTTAAAAACATATTGTTTGAAAAGTTACAGACTATATTACAATCTTACATACCCCACCTTTAAGACTAGTCCCTGGAACTCTTAAAAGTACCTGGTCCGCTGACCTCAGAGCATGTGGTTGGACATAAGGGTGTATCAAATAAGAGAGATATGGGGGGTTGAGACTGTTCAGCGATTTGTAGACATACAGGAGAATTTTGTACTGGAATTGAAGATGAACCAGTAGCCAGTGCAGGGAGGCCAAGACTGATGTAATGTGCTCTCTTTTGCCTGTACTGGTTAAAAATCGGGCTGCTGCATTCTGGACCAGTTGTCATCGTGCAATGGGGGTCTGACTGATACCAAACAGGAGTGAATTGCAGTAATCAAGCCTAGATGTAATGAATGTGTGTATTACTGTCTCCAGGTTATTTTTTTGACAATACTGTATGGGCTTCAGCTTAGACAGTCACCTCAGCTGGAAAAAACAGGATTTAACAATCATGTTTACATGACTGTTGAGTTTCATGGACGGATCCCTTATCACTCCCAGATTTGTGACTTTTTGTTTTTCAAGCAGGGCTAGAGCAGAAAGGTCGATGCAGTGGTTCAAGATTGTGTCATTGGGAGGGAACAACATTGCTTCAGACTTCTTTTCATTGAAACTTAAGAAATTTAAAGCCATCCAGTCCCGGATGTCAGCGAGGCATCGAGCAGAGGTTGAATAGATCATGTACCATTGTGTCTTAGGGGGAAGTAAATTTGACAGTCATCGGCGTAGAAGTGGAAAGGTATGTTGTGTTTCCGGAAAATAGCACCAAGTGGCAGCAGGTATAAGGAGAATAGGAGAGGACCCAGGATGGACCCCTGTGGAACCCCCCATTTAAGTGCTGCCGCTGCAGAACTAAAATCGTTGATGGAAACACAAAAGGATCTGTCAGTGAGGTAGGATCTGAACCAATTGAGGGCTGACCCTGTGATGCCCACCCACTGCTCCAACCTAGCAATGAGGATCTCATGGTCAATGGTGTCGAAAGCGGATGTAAGGTCCAATAGGACAAGCAAAACAGAATCACCAGTGTCTGTGGATAAGAAGATGTCATTAAAAACCTTCAGTAGGGCAGTTTCAGTGCTGTGGCGAGGTTTAAAGCCAGATTGGAATAACTCAAGGATAACGTGATCCTCCAGGAAGCACTTCAACTGGGACTCAACTATTTTCTCTAGAAGTTTAGAAACAAATGGGAGTCTGGAGACAGGCTGGAAGTTAGATACTGCTGAAGGGCCAATGTTTTTTTTATGGAGAGGTTGAACAGCAGCATGTTTTAATGTTTTTGACACCACGCCAGTGGATAAACTGCTATTTACAATAGCAAGAATGGAGGGACCTAGAGTAGGAAAAACCTCCTTTAGTAGCCGAGGGGAGGACCACATCAAAGGGGGAACCAGATGGTTTCAGGTTGCACATGACCTGCTCTAGAGAAGACATAAAGATTGGTTCAAAATCGTCAAATACAGCAACAGATTGAGGTGAGATGGATGGATCGTAAGTTGGAGAAATGAGAGTGGTAGCAATTATTTCTAAAAGAAAATGTAAGAAGTTCTCGCACAGCTCAGAGGTGATGGTTCAGTGAGGTAGAGAACAGAGTTTAGGGTAGAGAACAGGACTTGTGGATTGTGAGAGTTTGAGGCAATGATATCAGAAAAGTATTGGGATTTAGCAGTTTTTGCTGCTTTCTGATAACGGTGCCAACTTTCTTGTAGAATTTGAAAAGAGACCCGCAGCCTGTCTTTTCTCCATTTGCGCTTCGTCCTCCTGCACTACTTCCTAACGGACTTGGTGATGTCATTCAGCCAAGGTTCTGCTCTGAGTTTTGATTTTCTAGATTTAACAGGAGAAACATGATCCAGAGCCTATAAACATACAGAGTTGAACTGGGATGTCAGCTCCTCAGTGGTGGATAGAAACACTGGGGGCTGAATTATCATTTCAGAGTTGTAAACATCAGTGAAACGTGTGGCAGTGTAATGGTTAATGGCCCGGCTGTGACATGCAGGAATGCACGGCTTAGAAGCTAGATGGGAGAGGGTAAACTCAAATCGGACTGGCATGGGGTCTGAAAACACATTGTCACCAATTTCAAGATTAGTAACGGTCGTATCACAAGTTGAAACAAGGTCCAGTGTCCACGCTCTTGGGTGGTACCATTTACATGCTGATTTAGATTAAAGGAGTCCAATAAATGTAAAAAAACCCTTAACCAATGGCTTCTCATGACAACACACATGCAAATTAAAATCACCAATAATGACTACATGATCATATTTTGGTGCGATTTCAGCCAAGAAATCAGAAAATTCATTGATGAAATCCTTAGACCAAGGTGGACGGTAGACGAGAGCACAAACATTTTCAGGCGAATGGCCGAGTTCAAAGAAAGTCAGCTCAAAACTGGAGCAAGAAACAAGGATAGGCAGTTGTTTACAGTCAAAATATGATTTAAATATTATTAATAATCCACCACCACGACCTGATGGCTGCGAGTCATTAAAATACAGATAGTTCGGTGGTAATAATTCCGTCAAGGCGCTGGACTCACCGGCGACATCCAAGATTCTGTGATGAAGAAAAAGTCCAAATCGTGCTCTTGAAAGTAATGTCAATGTCAATGTCAATTTTATTTATATAGCACATAAAAACAACCGAAGTCGACCAAAGTGCTTTACAGTTAAAAAAAAAAAAAAACAGAGTAAAATGCATCTAGTGCCACTAAACATAATAAAGCTATCAGTAAATGCAACAACAATAAAATCTGCTCAAAATTTGATCTCACATTCTGCGAGGATCAAATGCCAAGTAAAAGAGATGAGTCTTAAGTGAAGATTTAAAAGTGTCAACAGTCTGAGCGGTCTTTACTTTCTCAGGTAAACTGTTCCACAGTTTTGGAGCAGCAACCGCAAAAGCCCGATCACCTCTGGATTTCATTTTGGATCTGGGGACATCTAAGAGAAACTGGTTGGTAGACCGGAGTGCTCTTACAGGAGTGTAGATATTAATAAGATCACATAAATATGACGGGGCCAGACCTTTTAAGATTTTAAAAACAAGCAATAAAATCTTAAAATCAATTCGATAGCAGACAGGGAGCCAGTGAAGGGATGCCAGGACAGGGGTTATGTGTTCATATTTTTTAGTTGAAGTTAAAAGACGAGCTGCTGCGTTCTGGACAGATTGTAAACGATGCAAAGATGATTTGTCTAAACCAACATACAGTGAATTACAATAGTCCAAGCGAGAAGTAATAAAAGCGTGAATCACCTTTTCAAGGTCTCTGAAAGAGAGACAAGACTTCACCTTGGCAATGAGTCTTAGCTGGAAGAAACCGGATTTAACTACAGCATTTATCTGTTTGTCTAATTTAAAAGCACTGTCAAAAATAACTCCCAGATTCCTGACATTGGAGTGGGTGTATGAAGCCAAGGGGCCAAGAACATTTAGGGTGTTATATTTGCCAAAGCTGATGGCTTCCGTTTTATTTTCATTTAGATTTAGAAAATTAAGTTTTAACCAGATTTTAATGTCATTCAGACAGTAATCCCTGAGGATGAAAGTTTTGTTGGTGACAGATCTTGCGTTGACCACACACATCCTGATATCATCTAAGGTGGACCCAGCAGCAGTGGAGTGAGCGCGTGCCAGCGGCCATAGATTTTCATTTACAACTCCTCTGGGGCCAGCAGTGAGCTGCACCGGCTGCCAGCTCCCATTGTTTACCTGGTCCGGACACACGGGAAGCTGATGATGGAAATCATGACCATCAGCTGGAGAGGAAGATGCAGCACGCAGGGCTTTGAGCTTCACCAGCCGACCAGCTCGTTTCCCCCGGCGTCTGGAGCAATATCTCCGGGCAGGCATGTGAGGGGCGCAGCGTAGGTAAACAGGCAGGTCCCCCAGTGGGGGAAGAGGGGGTCTTCCAGAGGTCCGCTCATACGGGCCCAAATAAGCGACATCAGTGGCAGAAAAATGCAGATCCAGGAGCTGTTGTCAATCATACACCAGTAGCAAATTTATGTCCCAGATGAAAAACTAACACAACACAAAAAATCCGAACACCGTCAGCAAAGGTGGATTGCAAGCCATGTACATCTTACCGGAAGATCACACATGCCTCCACTCTCATTTGCCTCACTCTGGATTGACAGAGGGAGCGCTGGTCCTGCAGCCCACAGCCCACCATTAGCAAGGCCCTTAACCCCCACCACCTGCTCCTCTGGGCACCTAGATGGTAGCTCTCTGCTCCACACAGAGGGCTGTGGTAGCTCTTGCTTGGCACCAGTTGGCGAGGTAAAAACAATTACTAAAGGCCCCTCCATAGCTTTGCGTTTGGTCGTACGCCATACGTACACCGTACATACGCAGAGGCTAAAGCGTACCATGTACGCGCCAAGCTCAAATTTTACGACCGCGTACGCAAGCGCGTTGTCTCACAATAAACTGCCCGGCACCAGACTGTTTTGTATGCAACACAACTTTTCTTTTGTTTATTTGCCAAAAGTCAAGTGATCGCTTCCTCCTCCGCTGACTCCATGACTGAAATGATGAGGAAATTAATGAATTTGTCGCGAGCGAATTAAACTCGTGTCCAACGTGGCTGCGCGAGGTTCTGCAAATTTCCTGGTGGGCTGTGGGCTGCAGGACCAGCGCTCCCTGTTTTTTTTTTAAATATATTTTAGAACTTTTTAATAAGATATAACACCGCTGCGGCTGAAGCTGTGTGAAGCTGTCGGCTCGCCTTTTTTTCCTCTTCCCCCGACCTGTCAATCAATTCAGTAGGCGTGTCAGCAAATGACCAATCAGCGAACGCTCTGCGCTGTTTAATTTGGAGCGAAAACGCAAGAACGAACGCAGAGATGTGCGAGCGAACGCGTATGCACAGAACGCGCGCGTAGTACGGCGTACCGCTGAACGCAGAGCTATGGGGGGGCCTTTAGTCTTTGTTTGAGTTAGTTCATTGTGGTGACCCCTGAGGAAGAGAGCGGCTGAAAGAAGAAGAAAATAAGCTTAATAAATAGACAACATGCCCGGAATAAATTAAGTGTATTTTTCATTTTATTTGCTCAAATAAAAACCTTTGTCAACGCAAACAAACTAAACTTTAAGAAAATAAAACAAATAACTTTAGTGTCCTTTTTGACTTACATTTAGAATATATTAATTAGAGAAGGTGAAATAAAACACAAATTATATATATA